>CAUYTI010069513.1:0-25158 GCA_963575145.1 Galago senegalensis | reverse complement strand
AGCCACATACACCTAAGGTGGCGGGTTTGAATCCAGCCCGTGCCGCCAAACAACAATGATGGCTGCAACCAAAAAATGGCCAGGCGTTGTGGTGGGCGCCTGTAGTCCCAGCTACTTGGGAGGCTGAGGCAGGAGACTCGCGTGAGCCCAGAAGTTGGAGGTTGCTGTGAGCGTGATGCCATGGCACTCTACCCAGGGGGATAGCTTGAGGCTCCATCTCAAAAAAAAAAAAATAGCCCCCCAAAATAGCCAGGCATTGTGGTGGGTGCCTGTAGTCCCAGCCACTTGGGAGGCTGAAGCAAGAGAATCACATAAGCCCAAGAGTTGGAGGTTGCTGTGAGCTGTGACACCACAGCACTCTACCAAGGATGACATAGTAAGACTCTGTCTCAAAAATAAAATAATAAAATGGTTTGGGCCAGATCTAGTTGCATTCTTGATCTTTTTTCCTGCAACATATTGAGATAACAGACAGAGGAAGGAAGTCAATTGTTCTTTTGATAGGTTTATGCAGCTAGAGAGAGAGCCCCTTCCAAGGCTTTTTGATCTTGTAGGGCTTATAATTCAAAATCCTCTCTATACCAAGAAGTCATATTTTGGGGTAAAATTTCCTGAGCTTCTTTGAAAATGGTGAGGTTTTATTATTATGGCAGTAGAATAATGAGCCCTCAAAGATGTCCACATTCTAATCCCTAGAACCTGTGAATATGTTAGGTTACAAAAGGAAATTCAGTTTGCAGATGGATTTAAGGTTGCCTATCAGCTGTCTTTAAATAAGGAGAGGTTCCTGGATCAGCCAGGTGGGCCCAATGGAATCACAAGGGTCCTTAAATCAGCAAGAGGGAAGCAGGAGAGTGTCAGAATGATGTGATGTGAGGAAGGCCTGAACAGCCATGGCTGGCCTTAAAAAGGGAGGAGCTGTGAGCCAAGGAAGATGGGGGCCTCTGGGAGCTGCAAAAGGTAAGAAAATGGATTTCCTCCAGTGCTTTCAGAAAGGACACAGTCCTGCCAACACCTGGATTTTAGCCCAATGAGATCCATTTTGGACTTCTGACCTCTGGAACTATAAGACAATAAATTTCTATTGTTTTGAGCCACTATGTTTGTGGTAATTTGTTACACAGCCATTGAAAGCTAACACAATTATTAAAATGAATGCATGTCCAAGAACTAAGATGGGTTCTAGATGTATTATGAGAGCTGAGTGAGCAGCCTTCCCCACTACACTGTGTCTGCCCTGCAGGTCAGTAAATCACATCCCAATACAAGAAAGACATTAAGACAGCAGTCTAGTAAGAGCATGGCAGCCAACTAGAGAGTCAGATGGATACCCCAAGTAGGGAGCTGTGCTAAAAATTACAGGTATATCCATCCCATCTGTTTGATAGAATGGTCCCACTGGCACTAAGGTGGTTGGATGGCCCTCCCCTGGCATCCCACCCCCTCTATAATTGAGGGAAAGGCCTGAAAAAGAGTAAAAATGTTCTATGAGTTGTCTCTTTAAAAGTCCCTTCACCCTTTTTGGGAATTAAAACCTGCATTTCTGCTCAAGGACAGTAATCAGGGGGCAGGGAATTGTTCCTTATTTTTTTTGTACCTCACAGGAATTGTCTGGGCAGAGGTCACAAGATTATCTTTACCAGAGATGCTATAGTTAAACAGCAATAGCCCAAAGATGAAAGCTCCTTTTAAAAGCTCTGTATTCCTGCTTAAAGGGAGAACAATGGTTCTTTAAGACAAGAGTCTATCATAATCCTCATTTGCTAGAAAATTAATAAACTTCTTTTTCCTCCTCCTCAAACCACTTGCCCTCATTCTTCATTCAGCTGTGGGACAAGTACTGAAGTTTCAATAACAGAATTTGGCATCTCTGGGTGGGCCCAGTGTTGCACTAGTAGAACTGCACCTGCAACTACTGCCATAGCTGGAAAAGGTGGGGGTCAAGCAGTGAGTCTTGACATAGGAACAATGTCTTTCAGGTGAGAGAGTGAGGAAATGTCTCCCAGCAGCTTTCAGAGCCTATTCAGCTCCAGGGAACTCCCATCTCTGCCTCCCTAAATTAGAGGCAACTCCACACAACCTAAACCTTGTTGAGAAAAACAGATTCGAGAAGTGTTGCAACACCTTGGCCATTTTGGTAAGTTCCCCAGTGTGTACACCAAGACCCTTGATCCCATCTACACGGGGAAGGTTTTTGAACCTTCGAGCCCAGTGGCAGAACATTTGTTTGTAGACACCATTTGGGGATGGAAGTCATGGTTGAGCAGAACTAGGAACCTGAGGAATTCATTCCCATTTAGATCAGATGTTAGTTCTCATTTGAAAATTGGGTTCTCATCTGTGTGGTTGGCAAGGCATTAAGATGATTTGCATTGGGAATTCCCTGTATGTCTATTTGACATGTTGTATTCATTGTGAGTTTTTGTTTCAATGTGAGAGGCTCCATTTCTATTTCATCTGAGAGCCTCTTGGGTAAAAGCTTGACCGAATGGCCAACTTATAAGTCTATGTCTAAAAGAGAAAGATGTTAGTGTAAGCCAGTGTACATGCTGGAGTGTGAAGAGAAGTGGCCATTGAATAAAACCTTAGAATTATTATACTATCTTACAACTGGAATTATTTTGTCAAACGTTGGGTAAATGGGATGAGATCCCATATGTACAATCTTTTATGTGATTACATAACAAAGAGGCCAAAGGGCCATGTAATAAAACTGGGAAGCAATTAACCAGGTTGGATCTCATAAACCTGCTCTCCCACTGCCAGCTCCCCACCCAATAGGGAAGGCGTTGCAGGCCCAGCTGTGCCGGAGCTCACACTACTGGTGCTCCCAGTGCAGTGGCCATAGCACACACCGACAGAACAGCTTCCCTGTACCCCTGTCAGGGGCCCACAGCTGGCCCAGGAAGCAGCCCCATGCAGAGCCAAGTCTAGGACAACTGCCACTGCTACTGCTGCCACCATCTTGGCACCATGAGGGAGACTGGAAAAGGCACAATTGGGACAGATTCTTCAGTCCTGACTCTTCAGTCCAACACCACTAGGTTATGACCCAGGAGTGGAAATGGTCTCTTCTTCTAACATCCAACAGAAAACTCAATCTGACCAGAGGACACCCATAGCCAGGGCAGGGGAATTTCCATCATGACAATATCAGGTAGGGGGCTTAAATACACAAGGACAGCCAACAGGATATTATTGGACTTAGACAAGTTGAGATCCCAATACAGACACAGATGGTGTGAGAATAAATCATTACCAATAGTATATTCTGACAGGCCTCCAGAGGGGTATGGCTAGACAAAGGAGTTTAAAGAAGGTCTAAGAATTATAACAAAAAGCTAATAAAGATCCCTCTGAATTTTTGAAACACATCTCTCAGTCATGTCAGAAATGCACAGATACAGATCTAGAGGCTCCTAAAGATAAGCACATGGTTAAGACTTTTCTAGGAAAGAGTACTCCAGATATATGGAGGAAACTATAGCATGGGAAAGGGAAAATTGACATAAGTCCCTCGCAGCTTGTTGAAATCGCCTTTAAAAGATATAACACAAGAAAAAATCAAAAACTGAAAGCTACATGTGTTCTATTAGCTGCACCAACCAGTAGCCCTTTGAGACAATCAAAAAAAGAGCCTGATCAGAGCCCCAAATCAAGAATGGTTACCTCGAGCATCCAATGTGATAATGCAGCTGATCCTGGAGAAGCTGGGAGGAGTCTGGGGGAGAGTTCTCTTTCCTTTGTGAAGGACAGAGCACCCTGGAATTGGCTCACCCCAAGAGAGGGGACCCAAGGCCCCATGCCTCATTAGTGACTCCAATACAATTATCCCCACAAGATTCTCAGTTGGGTACAATTGACAATAGAACTCAGTTAGATTTTTAATTTGTCACAAGAGTGCTGCAACCACAACCCACTGGGACAAAAGTGGATTTCCCCTCTCCCCCGGCTGTTTCCTCTGTGCCCCCAGCACATGCCACATACAGTGCTCTGCAAGCTACATAGGGAGCAGTGGCCAGTGAGGCAGCCACACTCACTGCAGGCCCAGGAGCCACTGCGAGCACTAGTGCCGCCATCTCTGCTGGCTATAGCATTCTCTGCTGCCACCCTGGACCTGGGCTGAGAGTCGGAGCACTGGAAGCTGTTCCAAACACAACAAAACTCACCTCTGAACATACCACCAGCTTCCTGCTAGACACATTCAATACCAAGGCTGGTAAAATGTACAGGAGGCTGCCACTGTAGAACAGCTCTTTTTTTTTTTTTTTTTTTTGAGACAGAGCCTCAAGGTATCCCCCTGGGTAGAGTGCCGTGGCATTACAGCTCACAGCAACCTCCAACTCCTGGGCTCAAGCAAATCTCTTGCCTCTGCCTCCCAAGTAGCTGGGACCACAGGCGCCCGCCACAATGCCCGGCTATTTTTTGGTTGCAGCTGTCATTGTTGTTTGGCGGGCCCGGGCTGGGGATTCGAACCCGCCACCTTAAGTGTACGTGGCTGGTGCCTTAGCCAGTTGAGCTATAGGCGCCGAGCCGGAACAGCTCATTTTAAAGTCTGGGCCTCAACAGACTTCCATAGCTTTACAACATTCACATGAATAGGCTGCCAAAAAGCAAGCTGTATAGGCTAATGGGACCCCTTGATGTACAAAAAAATTTTAATTCCCAATTCCACTGAATATAGACTTGAACAAGATCTACATTACCATTAAGGATATTGTACAAGTGACTGTGAATGGCACTCAGTCACATTTAAAGGACAGATTCTGAGACCAAAATGACCTCATAAGAATGCTGGACTGTGTTGCCTTGGGTTTAAAAACTCTTCTTCCCTGTTTGTTGAGAATGTAACAAGAGACTTGGGAAACCTATGAGACAGATTTACAAACAGGTTAGTTATTTGAGATTCTGAATTAACAAGGGGATCTGTAGTAACTCTACAGGTTCCTAAAAATGACAGGGTTCTATCACATCTGTATCCCAGATTTCAGCTAATGGCAGGGCCCTTAGAGAGACAGATATAGAGTCCATGATCTGGACCACAGATTGTAAAAATGCCTTTAAAAAACTAAAATAGATGGCTTGGCACCTGTGGCTCAAGCGGCTAAGGCGCCAGCCACATACACATAAGGTGGCAAGTTCGAATCCCCAGCCCGGGCCCGCCAAACAACAATGACGGCTGCAACCAAAAAATGGCCAGGCGTTGTGGTGGGCTCCCGTGGTCCCAGCTACTTGGGAGGCAGAGGCAGGAGACTCGCTTGAGCCCAGGAGTTGGAGGTTGCTATGAGCGTGATGCCATGGCACTCTACCCAGGGGGATAGCTTGAGGCTCCGTCTCAAAAAAAAAACAAAACTAAAATAGAGTCTTATGATTTCCCCCACTTTGGGGTTACCTGACTTACAAAAAAAAATTAATTGTATATTCATAAAAAACAAGAACTGAACCTTGGAGTCTTAGTACAGATGCTGGGAGACATCCTACAGCCCGTGGCGTACTTGTTACTGCCACCTGGGACTTCAACCCAGAAAACTGAACTGATTGCTTTAACCAGAGCTCTTCAACTATCCAGAAAAAAAAAGGTAAATATTTATATGGACTTTAAGTATGCTTTTATGATTTTACATGCTACGGTACCATTTGAAAGAAAAGGAGACTCCTTATGACAGAAAATAAAAATATTAAATGGCACTAATACAATGACCTGAATACAGGTCATGACTGAGCCCAAGCAGGTAGCTATCATATACCGTTCTAGTCACCAAAAAGGGAGACACTTACATTACAAAAAAATATTCAGGTCACTAACAAAATCACTAAGGAGGATGTTGAAGGTGATCTGTTCCTCAGGACCTTGATACCCTGGCTAGATTTAGACCAATATAAACCCCCTTTAAAACTAAAGATTGGGGCCAGCCACAGTGGCTCACTCCTATAATCCTAGCACTCTGGGAGGCTGAGGCAAACAGTTCACCTGAGCTCAAAGGTTCGAGACTAGCCTGAGCAAGAGGCTCGCTTGAGCCCAAGAGTTTGAGGTTGCTGTGAACTATAACACCATAGCACTCTACTGAGGATGACAATCTGAGCTAAATAGAAACAGAACTCTCAGGCAGCGCCTGTGGCTCAGTGAGCAGGGTGCCAGCCCCATATACAGAGGGTGGTGGGTTCAAACCCAGCCCCGGTGAAACTGCAACAAGAAAATAGCCAGGCGGGTGGCGCCTGTGGCTCAAAGGAGTAGGGCACCAGCCCCATATGCCGGAGGTGGCGGGTTCAAACCCAGCCCCGGCCAAAAGCTGCAAAAAAAAAAAAAAAAAAAGAAAATAGCCAGGCATTGTGATGGGTATACTGGGGAGGCTGAGGCAAGTGAATCACCTAAGCCCAGGAGCTGGAGGTTGCTGTGAGCTGTGACACCACGCACTCTACCCAGGGTGACAAAGTGAGACTCTGACTCTTAAATAAATAAAGAAAGAAAAGAAACAGAACTCTTATAGACTCATTCTTCTATCTGAAGCTTTGATTTGGCCTCCTATGAGACACCTATATAAATACACACTCTATGGACATGATGCCTTAATGGGTTTAATGGGACCTCATTTAAGAGGACCCTTTATATGCTCAAAACATCTGCTATACAGGGAACCAAACATGTGGAGACCCATCCCTTTGATGACTGACAAATTAATCTCACTCAAGCACCTAAACTTAAATTAGTAGATCCTTTTCACATTGGATAGAGGCTTATCCTACTCAAATAAAGAGAGCATCTGAAGTTACCAAAATTCTGAAAAACTCATTCTGAGGCTCAGAGCCTGTAGCTCAACAGCTAAGGGCATCAGCCACATATACTGGAGCTGGTGGGTTTAAACCCCTGGGCCTGCCAAATAACAATAACAACTACAACCAAATAATAAAAATAGCCAGGCATTGTGGTGGGCACCTGTAGTCCCAGCTACTTATGAGTTTCAGGCAAGAGAATCACTTAAGCCCAAGAGTTTGAGATTGCTGTGAGCTGTGACTCCACAGCACAGCACTCTACCAAGGGTGACAAAGTGAGACTCTGTCCCCCAAAAAACTCATCCTGAGATATGGGCTGCCTTCTTCCATACATAGTGATAATAGATCCTCCTTTATATTGGAGGCAACTCAACAAGTAAGCAAAATTAATACAGGAAACTCAGCTAAAATGAGATAAGATGTTGCCACTTTCCCTCTTCCAAGGGTAGCCCCTAAAAGCAGACTTAAATTAAACATCTATAAAATAATTTATAAGAGAACCTTCCTAACACTGCAAAATAAGTATGTAATATAACCATAAGTGAAAGCAACAGATTAAAGCAATATATCGAATACTAACCACTACACATGAGTTTGCCTCTTTTGGGTCCCTTCCCCACTTAAAAACAGAAAAGTAGAAGGGACCCTATAAAGTGCCATAAATAATTCACACCTTGTTAAAATTGTCAGAAATAAAACCTTGGGTCCATCATACCAGAGGAAAGAAGTGTCCCATAAAAGAAGAGGACCCAAGGTCCCAGGGAATGGGCCAGTCTTTAAGTGATCTAAAATATCTGTTTTTTAAAAAAGAAAAAGAAAAATGTTGATATTTTCACTAATCTTTCTCTGATTAGTTTTTCTGTCTATAAAATAGACAGCTCCCTAGTAAAATTTCCCCAGGCCATTGCCTCTTCTGCTGATCTGTGTCACTGCTAGGTTTGTCACCCTAAACCTTGTCTAGTATAAGTATTCCTGTTACCCCATAAATCTATAAAAATTTTTAAAACGTATTCCTGTATATAGTATCTGAACTTACAGAGGCCAGTCTCTCAGATCACGACAAAGTGCAACTCAAAGGGTTCATGGGTCCATATTCAAAGGTCCCCCGTTTCTTTCTCACCCAGCCTTGTATTAGACATTACGACAGACAGCAGTAATGACCCACAGTCCTGCCAGGGTCTTAGATATGGATAAAATCTTATAAGTATCCTCCATTTCACCTTGTCAGTCCTCACGGTTATAATTGTTGCTTAAGCCCTTTTTCACTTGGTAATCTGTTACCTTCTGTAAACATAAACCTTCCATCTAAAATGTTACCCTAATTCAACAGGAAATAACTGGATGACTATGTCACCACTCCTCCCATAGACATGAAAGGATAAAATTGATGGTGGGGAATGTGTAACAGAGGCAAAGACCTGAAAAAGGGCAATAATGTGTTCTAAGCTTTCTCTTCAAAATCCCCTCAACTTTTGGGGGAACTGAGGCCAGTAATCAGAGGGGCACGGGAGTATTCTTTGTTTTCTGTATCACAGGGGGTGGCTCAATGGAATTGTCCAAGCAGAAGTCGCAAGACTGTTTTCACCAGAGATGCTATGGTTAAACAGCAACAGCCTAAAGCTGAAAATTCCCTTTCAAAGTTCTATATTTCTGTTTAAAAGGAAGATAATTATTCTTTGAGAATCTACCGTCTTCCTCATTTGTTGGCAAATTAATAAACTTCTCTTTCCTTTCCCTCAAACTGCTTGTCCTGGTTCCTTGTCTTAGGCAGTGGGGACAAGTACTGTATTTACTTTCAAACTTTTGGTTAACACTTCCCTACAGCAACATCCACTTTGTTTCACTTGGTTCCCTCTGTCCCCTCCAGGCTGCTCTCAGCTCATTTTCCTGGTAGCCTGCAGCTGGCCCAGGGTACTGTGATCTGCCCCAGGGCCACATTCCCAGGAAAACCTCTATGAGTCTGTTCCAGGGGAGGAGTAACAGCAGCTTCATCCTTATTCTACTCTTGCTGGAAAATCATTCCTACTTGACACATATCTCATCAGAGGGCCTCCAGGGACAGAGGCAAAACAAATGCCAGATTTTAAAATTATTTTCCTCCAGCTGTGCATTAACATTTTATTTCAATCTTGACCCAAAGCCTGCTCAAAATAGGAAGCTTGAGGGGATTCCAAAGATGGATCAGAGCCAAATTGCTTTGTCCACGTCTCCAGGCCCCAGCTCTCCCCTACCTCCAGTAGCCTCATCATTAGAATGAAAATCCTGCCCTGAAGAGTCCCTCATTCCCACAGATTTACAGGCACCCAGCACCCCAGCTAGGCCTAAATAGCCATCCGGCCTGGTCAATTCAGCTTCCACAGGAGTGTCCACTCTGACCCACATTCCTGGAACAATTTCTTTTGCAAATCAGCAGGTTTTAAGCAAACAAGGGCACATTTCAGGACATTGAACTATGCAATTAGCTGAGGGTAAATTTGGCAAAGCATCTGGTCTGCTTACCAAAATGGAAACAGAAAAAAGTGCAGCTTTTAAAATTAAACATTTACTCTGTAAGGTTAATTCTGTGCAAATCTACTTTGAAATGACACAGGCGCTGGCTCTGTATAAGAGGACAGAGGAACTTGGATTCCTGAGGCTGCTCAGGAATGAGTGTGATCTGCTGTTTAGGACAGAAGCTGAACAAGAGACAAATGTTATTTAGCAGTGCCTGAGAATGAGACCAAAAAACTAAAAGATGACTCTTGGAATCATCAAAAGTCAATTTTAGCAGGTTTTCACATTTTACTGTGAGCATTAAAACTGTTAAAAGGATACATTCTCTGATCTCTTGTATCTTAGAACACATATCTTTTATAAAAATGTCATGTCACTCATCTCTTATTCAATAAAGTGAAAAGCACAGGCCAATGAAACAAAAGGGCAATGGGGAGAAGAAAGTAGTGGTGGTTAAGATACTATTAGACCCTATGAGCCACTTCCATTGCATGAATATTTTTGTTGAAATATTCTGGGTTCCTTCTGGGACTCAGAAACCCCAGTTTGAGGTATTATTTCTAAACACTGGAGTAAGATAACACATAGAAAAACAGATGGGAAGGGTGTGGTGGCTCATGCCTGTAATCCCAGCACTCTGGGATGTTGAAGTGGGTGGACCAGTCTGAGCAAGAACAGGACCCTGTCTCTAAAAATAGCTGGGCATTGTGGTGGGTGCCTGTAGTCTCACCTACTTGGGAGGCTGAGGCAAGAGAATCACGTGACCCAAGAGTTTGAGATTGCTGTGAGCTATGATGCCACAGCACTCTGCCGAGTGTGACCAAGTGAGACTCTATAGAAAGAAGGAAGGAAGGAAGGAAGGAAGGAAGGAAGGAAGGAAGGAAGGAAGGAAGGAAAGAAAGGAAGGAAGGAAGGAAGAAAGAAAATAAATATGAAGAGGATCAGGGAAGCAGTTTTTCGGAGAGGGGAAACCAGGGCAACATGGAAGTCTAGTCACTATTATCATTTCCTGACTTTTGCAACAGCCCCTAGTATAACAGAAATAATGAATCAGTTAATAAAGTCAAGACTGGTCTTCTTTTATCTTTCATTCTGCTCATCTGAGGAATTCTTATGAAATCCCCCACCAGCTGACTCTATAGTATAACCATCCTTTTTTTGGTCAAAGCCAAGCCATCCCAAACAGTATGGGAAACAGGAGCGGAAACAGGAGCAGAAACAGTATTTCAGTAGTGACAAATACAAACTTGGAGACAAGAAAACATATCAAAGCACTCAGAAGCTGGGAACTATAAAGAGGTTTCAAAGAGTAAAGGGTCCAATGGACCACAAGCTGAACAAAAGACAGCAGGTCTTTAAAGAGCAAGAATCATTCCTAGGAGGCTGGAAACAAGATTAGAACAGTTACTTGCTATATACAATTGGGGGAATTAGCTGCGAGCTATAGGTGACTATTTTAAATTTAAATTAATTAAATGTAGGGTGCCACCTATGGCTCAGTGAATAGGGTGCCGGCCCCATATACTGGGGGTGCCAGGTTTGAACCTGGCTCCAGGCAAAACTGCAACAAAAAAAAAAAAAAAAAGAAGAAGAAGAAGAAAATAAATTAATTAAAGGTAAAAATTTTAAATTCCACTTCTTGGTCATATTGACCATATTTCAAGTATTCTATAGCACCTACACTTGCTGGTGGCTGATAAGAGAAAGACAGCAGGTCTAGTAGGTACATGACAGCCAACCAGAGAGTGATAAATGGCTCAGAGTAGAGCTGTGCTGAGGTAGGCACCTGAGCTAAAAATGACAAGAGGCTCATGTCCATCGCATCTGTTCAACGGGAACATTCCTCCCACCCCAACATGGGACAGCACAGATACAGGTGTTCATCACCGCAGTAAGTTTTACTGGATCATGCTGCTCTAGAGATAGAGGAATCCTGGAGAAGTTCTGCAAAAATCCCAACAAAATCGTGGGGAAATGGAACCTCTGACAGATGTAATAAAGGTAAAATTAAGTTTCTCAATTTTTGATGGAAAAAAGGTAAGGAATGACTTCAGGCTTCGAAACTTTGATAAGTGTTGAGGAAAAATCAGATGCTTCCCATTTGCTTGAAGAGCTAAAGCAGGAAGCTTGTAAATTAGTCATGAAGAAGCTTTCCTTGGGAGGTGACTGGACACAGAAAGGGAAGGAATACTCTCAAATTTGTATCCTGGGAAAGATCTCAAAATAAGGTAGCAATTTGACATCTAGGCTTTAGTACTGGGGATTGGCTAGAATGAACTTTACCTGAGTCATTATTTTGCTTTAACTTTTCAAGTCCTATGCAAAGAGTATGCAAATGATTGGCGCAAGTAAGGATTGCTGCATGAATCTGAGAGGTTTTCATTTTGTTTGCCTTCTCCGAAGGGGCCGTAATCCCAAACTACAGCCATAGGTCTTGGCCTCAAAAATCTAGCCACTTTTGCTTTACCCCATAGCCTCCCTTGTATCCAAAGGAAATTAGAAAAGCTTCTCTCAGTCTTTACTTTAAGCAGCCCATTCCATCTTTATTGAGAATCTAGAGAGACCAGAGTACACTGTAACCCCAGATATATTCACTAACTTAGCATGGTTATAGCAAAATACAGTGGTTAAGAGCCTGTGTTTTGGGATCAGACAGCCCTAGTTCTAGTACTTCCTCTTACTAGCTGGGCAAGCCATTTAGACTTTATATCCAACATAACTCTCTTGATTGCAAGTAACATTTCTTCAGAAATCCAAGGGGGCCTCCTCCCTCTGTATAAAGACTCTACATTTTAGGCCCTTTTTCTTATAATACTCCTCTTCTGGTACCAATTTGTTTATTAGTCACTTTTGGGGGCAATGACAAATCCCATTACAAACTAGCATAAGCAAATAGGAAGTTTATAAGTTCATGTGACTTGGTGGTTCAAGAGTGCTGTAAACCAGGTGGCACCCATGGTTCAAAGGAATAGGGCGCTGGCCCCATATGCCAAAGGTGGTGGGTTCAAACACAGCCCCAGCCAAAAACTGCAAAGAAAGAAAGAAAGAAAGAAAAGAAAGAAAGAAGGAAAGAAAGAAAGAAAGAAAGAAAGAAAGAAAGAAAGAAAGAAAGAAAGAAAGAAAGAAAAGAGTACTGTAAACCTAGGTAGGATCGAATCTAGGGGCTCAAATTATATCTTTTTCTCTAGATGGTGAATCACAAGCCCCAGACTTAACTTGATAACTCCCAGGAGACAAGGATCACATATTCCCTGGTAGAAAAGTTCAGGGAAATCTCTATTGGACCCAACCTGGGTCAACGTCCACTGTGACCAAGAGGATGGGGTGTTCTGATTGACCAAGCCTGGGTACAAATCCAAATTGCATGAAATGAGTTCCCTACAGGAAAGAGGAGCTCTGAGGGCTGGATCTTCCATAATTGCACGCTCCCTACAGTTTCTCAGACTTAATCTCTTGCTTATAAAATTGGGATAGAATACTTTTCTCATAGGACTATTATGAGATTAAATAACTTATATGTAAGGCATCTGAAATACTGCTCAAGTGATAGTAGCTAATATCTTGCTAAACAGTAATTTACTATTATGTTGTTTGGGACATGTGGTTTTCTGTCAATTTGGCTATACTGAACTACATTTCCCAGAATTCCCTTTCCTATGTGTTTCTGACTAGTCTGTGCCAAAAAAGAGATTCTTGCATGAGATTTGGAAGTCAATCAGCAGCCAATGCGTAGCTTACAAATGTTACCAATTATCTGCTGGTCCACCCTGTTGGTGTGGGGCAGCAGTTAAACCCACAGTAGTTTCACCTTCTCCTGGGTCCTTTGTCAGCTTCTCAACTTCCAAGCCTAGATGGGCATCTAGTTCCACAACACAGGGTGCCAGCTTCTCCCGAAGGACATGCATGCCATTAAGTGAGAGGCAGCAGGAACTGACAATGGTTTCTACACTTTCTCTGAGATTCTAGCCTTATTCATTTTTTACTCTACTTTACTCTCACTGGCCCTTTCCAGTTATCTTTCCCAAGGACCTCATACTCTACCATTGGACACAAAGATGGCATTTTCACAGAGATTCCAGAACCAGCTTCCATAACTGCAGAAGTTTAAATCCAATATTCCCCTCTCCCCAACCCCCACATAAAACACTTACCCCTTTAAGTGGTTCTGCTTCTCTTGTTGGATTTTGACTATTAGAAGCCAAGTTTTCTAAACACCCACCAATCTCTCTTTTGGGCCCCCTTTTGGGAAAGAAGACCCTTTGGAAATTGTTTTAAAGGAAGCAAAAATGAGAATGAAACTAGAACTAATAGTTATGGTAACTTTTTCAAAATGATCATTAAAAAAATAAAACTTGAAAATAAACACAGAAATACCACAGCACCAATCATATTTTAACTTCCCTACCAGTGGCACAGACCAGTGTCTTCTATTATTGATCCAGCACTGGTTCTGACTTGCCCAAGATTAGTGGCAAGGCCCACGCAAGAGGCAACAAGATGCTTCAACCAAGGGGAGAAGTTCAAATGTTTAAATCAAGCAGGAGTCCTTTTCGATATAGTTACATTAAAGCTTAAGTCCAAGAGGTGAGGGTGTCCATGACACCCAATTATGTGCAGGATGGGAATTTATTGCCATGTGCCTTTCTGCACACAGAGACTTGGCTGGGTCCCCAGTGGCAGCTACCCAGGACAGTGTTCTCGGGACTTCCTCATTCCTGCCCTCTCCATACAGGAAGCAACAAAGCAGTACATGTTGCTCCCTTCTCTAAGCTGTGGGGAACTCACAACAAGCAATGCTGGCTAAGTAAGGAGTATTCCCATCCCCTCACATGAGCCAGGATGGATTTAGGAACATGCGAGTTCAGTTTGTGTCTCCATCAAGGCATCCCTCAGGCTAGGAAAGTTTCTTGGCTTTTTGATCTTCCTCTGTCTACAAATCTCTCTTCCTTGGACCAATCTACCTGAAATTCTACCACTGGAGTCACATATTTGGGGCCCAAGTTACAACCATGTAACACAGTTTAATCATCTTTTTGTCTTGTAAGTAGAGATCCACAGTAAGATGGGAGGTTGAATGGCTGTAGAGGGGATAAAAACCCAGCAGTGGGGCAGGGGAGCCCACATTAGTGCCTTGAATTGCTCCTGTAGTTGTGAAGGGCTGTAGGGAAGGGAGCCCCTCAGTGCAGGACAGGGCACATAAAGGAATATTGAAAAGCCCCCAGCTTTGCCACAGTTTGGCCTAAGGCCACATTCCCCTCCTGTCTTTGGGCCTGAGTCATTTCACAGATCAAGTCAGAGGCGTGGCCAGAGTTCTCTGTGATGGTAGGTCAGAGCCTCTGCTGTCCTGCCTCCCAGCCTCAACCTCACCTCTGCTCCCCGCTGCAGTCTGTGCCCGCCTCACTCTGACAGCCTTTTGACTTAAATATAGGACTATGTCTTTTACTTTCTCTATTTTGGGGTTTCTATGATACCATGCACACACGTGGGAGCCCACTTAGCACTCATGTATGCATAGCCCTGACCTGCAGGGGGTTAACATCCCCAGTTCATAGCTCTACAGTACTAGGACCCAGGGGAGTGGGCTCCCCCATCTGAGACCCTGCAATCCAAACCCTGCAACTGGAGAGAAGCTGACCTGCTTTCCCACGTGCTCCTCAAGAGATCCTGGGTGGGAGTAAGCTCCAGTTGCTCAGTAATGGCCTTGATAACACAACTTAGATTGATTTTTCTTCTTTCCTTCCCTTTTCCCCGTCCCTCACTTCTGCTCCTTGGGATCACCTTCCAGAAAGCTTTCAAATAAACTACCTGCACACAATCCCTTATCTGAGGCTCAGCTTTCCACAGAAGACCCAGAATAAGAAAAATGATTTTGGCTAACCCCAATAAATCCCAGGGCCCCTATGGGGCTCAGTATTGAAGTCCAATACACAGAGCAGCAAACAGCAAAGGCATAATAAAAAGGAATTCCAATCTTTAGCATTTATAAGGCTATATGTATATCAAGGGGCATCCAATACTCTAAATTCCCCTTGTCCAGGCACCAGACTGTCTACTCCAGACCACTTCGGGTGCCATTTTTGCTGTTCTTTTTTCCCATCTCTTTTTATGTATGAATGTATTTAGCTTCTCTGGCTTAAATATATACTATTTCTGATTTGTGATTGATGGTTCAACTTAATGATTTTTTACTTTATAAGGGTATTTTTTTTTTCAGCTTAGAGGGGGTTGACTGGGATGTAGCCCCATTGTAAATCAAGGAGCATCTGTATACACACACGCACACATACCCACACACCCTCCTATCTCTCTACAGAAGCCATTCCGCATCTGCATAACTGAAGAGCAACAATCTTCTTTAACTGGTGGTAGTGGCAGGCTACCAGTGCTGTCCCTATTTGGTTCTTGGGTAGGAGCTAGACTGCAAGCTTCCAGAGCACAGAAGTAAAGGCCACTTAGCACCCAGATAGAAGTCCCCACCAAACCTGCAGGGAGACAGTCTTTTTTATGCAACCATATATATAAGACATGGGCATTTTTTGCACTGTATACTCGAGTAAATGGATAAAACTATCATCCTAAAAGCTGAGGCATCCCTATCTTGTTTGACAAAGCATGACCCATTTGCAGCACATCAGTGTGCCAGACCACCCCAGCTGGGCAGGTTGTAGAATGTGCAGGCAGTGACCGGGCCCTGACAGACCCTGTGGTAGGTCCTGAGAACACGTGGAGAGCTGGCTCCCTCTCGCTCAGCTTCTAATGAACACAGCACTTGCTTGACATTTTTCCTGCACATTCTTACATTTGCCAACTGCCTCCCTGCCCCCATCCACACATTCCATGACATGGCAATTAATTGTTCTCCGCTGTTCAGCAGCACTGGTGTGTGCGGCCACAACTGTAGTCTCGCTTTGTTCCAGGTTTAATCAGTGACTGTCCCTGGCTGTACCTCAAAAAACAGACAAAACCAGCCAGCTGCAGACCCAGCTGTCAGCGAGTCCCGATATTGGCATTCAAGTGGCCATGAGAGAGCCTGTAGAGTGCCCAGAGAGAGCTCATTCTTCTCTTGTCTCTTCTTCACAATTGACAGGCTCTGAGGAAGGAAACGTGAGCTCTGGGCTTGGCAGCGGGGCAGGAGGCTCTTGTTAACAGCTTGCCTTCCTGTTTATATGGGGTCTGGCAAAACTGTTAATTTCTCTCACAGAGGTGACAAACGGGAAACCCAGGACCGCCAGGGAGCAGCAGCCTAGAAAACAGCCCAGGCGTGACTTGTTGAAGCAAGGCCAGGAAGCTGGAAATGGGTGGGCAGGGCCCCTGGTAGGTTCCCAGGACCACTGAAGAGGACATCTGCACTTAGCTGTCCCCTCTGGAAAAATCCAGTGAGTCCCACTGTGTGGGTATGACTCTCCTGCCGTGCGGTCTGCTTCCCACCAAAGTGCCCCAACAACAGAAAGAGTAGAGTCCCTGCAGTGCGTCTCAGAGCCATGTTCCAAATGAGCATCTGTGTTAAGACTATGGGGTTCATCCTCCCTGTCCCTGGTCTGACTTAAAGCTGAAACCACTCCAAGAAATATACCAGGCGGGGCATCCCAAACCCCAAGCAGTGTTTCTCCCCCTGCCTGTGTACTTGAAGAGCACCTGGGAAAGTCAGATTTAATTGCTGGGGGATGGGGGCCTGCCTGCATGCTGAGCTTTTTTTAAAAGAAGTCACTTTCAGTGGCACCCATGCTTCAGTGGGTAGGGCTCTGGCCACATACACCAAGGCTGGGGGGTTCGAACCCAGCCCAGGCCTGCTAAACAACAATGACAATTGCAACAGCAAAAAAAAAAAAAAAATAGCCAGGATTTGTGACAGGCACCTGTAGTACCAGCTACTTGGGAGTCTGAGGCAAGAGAATTGCTTAAGCCCAAGAGTTTGAGGTTGCTGTGAGCTGTGACGCCATGGCAGTCTACCCAGGGCAATATAGTGAGATTATGTCTCAAAAAAATAATAATAATAGAGTGGCACCTGTGGCTCAGTGGGTATGGCACCAGCCCCATATACCAAGGGTGGCAGGTTCAAACCCAGCCCCTGCCAAACTGCAACAAAAAAATAGCCGGGCGTTGTGATGGGCGCCTGTATTCTCAGCTACTCGGGAGACGGAGGCAAGAGAATCGCCTAAGCCCAAGAGCTGCAGGTTGCTGTGAGCTATGTGACATTACAGCACTCTACCAAGGGTGATAAAATGAAACTCTGTCTCTACAAAAATAATAATAATACTTTAAAAAAAAATCACTTTCCAGGTGATTTCTATGGAGGAGTCAGGGTAGAGAATCACTGCAAAGGAGAGATTGCTGATGTTGTTAGTTCCATTATCAATGATCGTTATTATTTAAAGTAAAATGCTAGCAGTTTCCTTTTGTGGGTGAGGTGGGGGCAAGGAATGAGATGAGGAGGAAACCCATTCCACTAGTCAGAGCCCTCTGTGAGGGTGAACAATAGCTCTAAATTGACTGGGACAGGCAGTGTCGGCCTTTCAGTGCTAAAACTGGACAAGTCTATCACCTTACCAGCCCCCAAGGACCACAGGCTGCCTTTACTATGGATTGGTTTCCTGGGCCTCTGAGCCTCCTGAAGGCAGGGGTGGGGACTGTATCTGCCCTATCTGGGGTACAGTAGGTGTTCATTATCTGGTTCTGAAGGTACTGTCTCTAGCTTAATTCAGCAAAGGCCCCTAGCTGCTGCTACTTTATGTAGGAATATTGGTATGCTTTCATGGCCTGGAGAAAGACATAGTATTATTTGTTCTAGAGAGAGAAGCAGCTTCAGCGTGGGTGGAGAGCAGGTTGTGGGCTGAGCTTTGGGAGAGCGTTTGCAAGCTTGTGGATGCAGAATGCTGTGGCTGCAAACATTTCGGGGAAATGGAGCTATTCTCACCACAGATATAGATGCACTCAAATATCTCTATGCCCACAATTTTCCTACCAAAGGAGCCGGACTGCAAAAATTAGCTATTTTGGAAGCATCTTCTCATATAGAAGGAAAATCAGGATTCTCTCTTTTTTCTTTTCTTTCTTTTTTTGTTGTGTTTTGTTTCCGTTTTATGTGAAGGAAGTAAAATGAGGGTTTGTAGTGAACACAGTAGCTCCCTTCTTAGACAGGCCCTCCAGGAGCTGACAATGGAGGCCACTCGAGCCTACCCATCCTCAGTGTGGCTGTCCCTGGTCTCCACATGGCATCTCCTATCTGGAAGTCTCCTACCCAGCCCTCTTAATTCTACTCCTTCTGCAATGGTCAGCTCAAGCCCGGCCTCCTCCCGGAAGCCCTGCCTCCTTCTCTCCTTTATGGAAGTTTCCAAAGCAAGCAGGATCTTTTATTACACTGTCCAGCATCCCTCTGTGATCCTTTCTGGAAGTTACTGGATAATTAGTTCCACCACCATTTCCTTTGCTGATATTTTCTCTGCCCACCAGCTTCAGTCCTGGTATTCCTGGGACTGTCTGGATGGCTGTGGTCTGCCCCCTGCTCACCATGATGTGTAGTTAGTAGGAAAGCATGTAAGCATATAGATGAGATGTTCAGACAGCAAAAGGCCAGAGGAGAAGGCTGCAATCCTCTAAGGCTTTCCTCACTCCCTGCAGCTGAAGTGGAGGGTGCCAGATTGGCTCTGCAGCCAAGAGGCCTTGGGGGTGCTTTCTGATGTGGCTGCCTTCCCGGGTTCTGTGCGGTGGACATACCCCTAGAACTTCCAAGAGGCCACAGGCTACCATCTCTGCTGCAGCCTCTGCTGTGTTCTTGGCTCCTAAATCTTGGCCATATCTTCAGTTTGGCCCCACAGACATGATTAGGAGCCTGATTCTGGAGTTAGGTCCCTGGATCTTAGCTAGGTGTCTGGGTCCTCCCCAGTGCCTTAGTTTTCTCATCTAGAAAATGGGGTAATATTAGTACCTACTTTTCTAGGTTATTCAGAGGATCAAATGATCTATTTCTGTTAAAGCAGTTAGAATAACACCTGACATATAAGTGATGGCTGTTCTTATGTAACATTATTTTAATGGAAGAGAAAGATGAGATAGGTAGTCATCTCTAGATGAAAGGCCACCTGATTTTCCGGAGTCCTGTATCCTAAAGTTTTCCTATCTCTAAGTTTGTTTCCTACTTTTTTTTTTTTTTTGAGACAGAGTCTCATTATGTCACCCTTAGTAGAGTGCTATGTTGTCACAGCTCACAGCAACCTCAAACTCTTGGGCTTAAGCAATTCTCTTGCCTCAGCCTCCCAAGTAGCTAGGACTATAGGCACCTGCTACAATGCCCAGATATTTTGTTATTGTTGCAGTTGTCATTGTTGTTTTAGCTGGCCCGGGCTGAGTTCGAACCTGCCAGCCTAGGTACATGTGGTCAGCACCCTACGACTGCGCTAGGGGCACCACCCTAAGTTTGTTTCCTATTGCTGGAGACAGTTCTGGCCACCTAGGAACTTTTAACCCGACCACTCCTGGGTTTCATTCTGTGCTGTACAGTGTCTAGTTCTAAAAAGGTTGTCTGTAATTGCCACCCTCATTTAGTCTATTTCTAATTGTTCAGAATACGTTAATCTTGGTATCTTAAACGTCTATGTGCTTTTTGAGGGAAGCAATTCTGACTTGTACATTTTCTTTATGTACTTTCTTTATGTACTGTCTAACAGTTCTAAGCACTGGTTGAGTGACATATTAGAATCTTTGAGAACCCAAAAGCAGGTTACTACCCTATTGCGTAGTGCCCATGACACCAGAAATAATACAAAGTCAAGGTATATTCATGACCTTGGACATGTGAGACTGGATCAGGCAGGTTGGTAGATACTCCTGCCTTGGATTTTGGTCAATTGAGAGAGTGGAGTGACAACCACTCACTTGCAGCCCTAGCCTCTGTCTTCTCCCTGAGGTTTGGAGTAAGCCCAAAGAGCTTTATTTGGGAGGCAGATAGAAGAGATGGCACCAAGAGCCAATACATCCTCTCTCCCTTGATTTTATTTCCTTAGCAGTGCGCCAAAATACTGCTGAGCCTGGAGTCTGCAGTAATCAAATTGACGTGGACCAGGAGGGACTATCATTCCAGGCTTCAGGGAAAGTGCCAGGGCTCTGCCAAGGTTCTCCATGACCACCCCCCGTTTCTTTTATTGGAAAGGGAGTGGTTTGTGGCATCTCTTGGGTCTCTGTGGCATTTTAGAGCGTTTGTTGGGAAATGTTTTTAGATGATCATTATAGTCTGTGCTATCCCTGAAAAGACTGTATGAGTAATAAAAGCTAACCTATCCTATTTTCCATAAAGAACTCCCACTTCCCTGAATAAAATATCTGTATTCCCACCCACACTCTCAGCTACCTGCTGCTGAGGCTGAAACTCCACCAAGCTTGGCTTCAGCATTGCCCCTGGGGCTTTAGGCTGCTCCCCCATCCAGCTAGGGCCCTTGGCTCTGTCTGAATTCTTTCTCCACTCCAATATAGATAAAGGCATATTAATGGGGCCAATAGTTCCTCTGCCAGGTGGGCTAAAATGTCATCAACTCACTGCAGTCAGCAATCCTTAGAGAAGAATCTAGATGTTAAAAGCTTTGCTGTACATAAGTTGTCACTAAGCAGCAAGGCAGACCAACCCCACCTGCCACACAAGCCATGTTCCTGTCCAGGTCTCCAGGTGTCCCTGCTCCTCACCTGAAAGGCCTTTCCTTTTCCTAGGCACCCAACAAATCCTACTATCTTTCAATATTTAGCCCAAGACTGAGTGTGATGGCTCATACCTGTAATCCTAGCACTCTGGGAAGCCAAGGCAGGTGGATCATCCAAGCTCAGAAGTTCAAGACCAGCCTGAATAAGAGCAAGACCCCCATCTCTACTAAAAAGTAGAAAAACTAGCCATGTGTTGTAGCAGGTGCCTGTAGTCCTAGCTACTTGAGAGGCTGAGACAAGAGGATTTCTTGAGCTAAAGAGTTTGAGGTTGCTATGAGCTATGATGCCATGACACCCTACCTAGGGCAACAGAGTAAGATTTTGTTTCAAAAAGAAAAAAGAAAAAAATGTACACAGCTATGATTTAATAAATTAATTAAAATTAAAATTAAAAAAAAAAAGCAAAAAACTCAGCCTGGACTTCTTCCTCACCCTCAGCAATTCCTTCAGAATAGTTACATACATGTATATTGAGTATCTGCTGAATTCCAGGACTGGAATGAAAATACCTGGGGTGAAAATACCAAATGAAACCCAAAAGGCCTTCCTGAAGGGAGTTCCCAATCTGAAGTCATCTCTGACTGCTCTAGCTCTTTCTTTGAACTTTTCCCTTTCTTTGAACTTCTTTGAATAAGAAGTTTGAAGTACAGCATAGGTCTCACAGTCATCAGTGTTGAAAACAGAAGGAACCTCAAAAAATTCACCTGGCTGGTCCAGACTTGGCTTTTGTTAATATTATCCCCAATTTACAGATAGGTTAATAGAACCCTGGGGGTTAAGAACATTGTCCACAGTCACAGAGTGAGTTGGTGGGCTTTAGCTGCTCCCACAGCTGTCTATGCTGGTCTTACCGCTCCAACTCATCTGTGAGCTTCCCAGGAGGGAACATTTTGGCTTCCTCTCAACAGTGAACTGGCCCCCTGTTTAAAAAGTTTGAAGACCCCTGTATTAGATCCTGGGGTTAATTCTGGAGATAGGGATACAAAGGCAGAGCCCCAGGCTGAAGTGGGAATAGACTTTCTCAGGGGCCAGGCAAGGGAGCGAGATGGGGCAACCTGAGGAAAACTCACAGCCAGACAGCAGGACCTAGGCTAGCTGGGCAGCCAATGGCTGCAAACAACCTGCTTCCAGGACACTAGGCCTCTTACCAAAGGCCACAAAACATCAGCCACAGAAAAGCCAGCTAGGCCTCCTCGCACAGTTTCTTACTTTAAGGAGCTAAGAATGTGCCATCTTCTGTGCTGTCTTCCTGATCTCACCAACTACACTGAGCAGAACAACCAGCTATTCTCCAAACTGCTATTTGTCCTCCATCACCTGGCAACAGGCAATAGAATGAGTAGCCAAAACCTTTCTTTTTTTTTTTTAATTTTTAAATAAAATTCCTTGGAAAGAACTCTAAAAGTGAGGGGGAAAAATCCTAATTTGGTAATACTGTTGAATGTTTTCATTTTCTAGAGTAATTCAATCTCTGGACTTTTAATTTAAGAAAAATGAGAAGGATCTATCAGGAAGCTAAATGAACCCATGCAGTTTGTAAATGAAGATAAAAAGTTTCAGCAAAGTTTGTACTTTCCCTAGATCACACATGTGACAGGGCCAGGTGACCTCCCTTTCTTGTTCAACCATGTCATCCCACGGTGATCCCCTGCTGGGCTTTTTTGAGGGAAGATAATTTAGCAATATCTACAAGTCCAACCACTTCTACCAGGCCTGAACCTGAGGTTAGAAAATGCTGCTAGCCAATATAAGAATGTGCATTCTTCTATACTAAGCGTTACCTATGTAGCATACAAATGGATGCCAAATAAAAATTAAATGTGAACCCCAAGTGAAATAAAGTGCATTTGCATCATTGCCCCTTGGGGATTCAATGATTGAAGGTAGGAGAGGTAGCTGTCTGCCATTGCTGAGCCTGGCATAACATAGACCTGAGCTAAGCCCATGGTCTCAATTCAGAGATGGGTTGTGTGCAGGGATGTGGGGGTCCTAGTTTACCTCTGGGTCCTGTTCCAAGGAATACACTTAGCTCTGTTGATCTCTGCTATGGCCTCTAGCAGGTCCCCTCCCAGTTCTGATGGCTCCTTTCCTCTGTCCTCTGACAGCCACACTCAATGTGTACCAGTCCACTAAGTCAGACTTCTCAGCACACAGAAATACAAGCATCCTTGGTCCTTCCCACGTGTACAGGCCTGCCTGCCTTATCAGCTGGACTGTAAAGTTCTTGCAGTACAACATTTTTTTCTTTGCTTCTCCCCTGTGTCCCAAAGTCTGTCTGTGATGAACACTCAATCCACTGTGACAACCATCTTCCCACAACACCCACATGTACCCACATACATATCAGTTCACTCTAACAAGTTAGATGTTAAACATGGATGTCATAAAAACAGTAATAGCCCAAGTCAGGGCCCCAATTATAATTCTACTGGAAACCACATTGATTTTTAAGTGATAAATGGAACTGTTCCTTGTACTTTAGGCTAAAAGTCAAATGAAGGTATGGAGACCTTGTTCCTTTAATTTTGGGGATATTTACCCCCCTTGAAACCTGACAGGATACGTACTATTCCAGCACAGGCTGCACCCCTTCCCCTTTAAGAGGCAAGTGCACCCATAGTCTCTCTCTTTGCTCAGCCCTGGCCCCAACAACACCTCCTTAAGAGCCAGGGTATAGGCCTGCTGGCCATCTTTGCAGGATAATATGCAAGAGTGCCAGGACTGGGGCCCAACCCCACAGTGGTGAAATGGGAAGAAACTTTCCCAAAGGCAGGAAAGAGGATCATTTCATCCCTCTATACACTCACCAAAGCCACACCAAGCTCTGAAGTGGCTGCTACCACTAATGATGCCCCAACCCCAGCTTTCTGAACCAGACCCAGCCAACCATCATGCTGAGGGCCCCATGGATTTGGTTCCTCTGAAAGCGGTTCTGAGTCAACAAACACCTGGTTTCACAATTAGCATCCATTCCCTGATTAGAAAAGAAAGGAGGAGGACATGGCTTGAGAAAACTTGGCCACAGGACAGCACACCTGCCTGCAGACTCCTGTGGGTAGCTCATCCCAGCTCAAAGCACTGCCACCTGGCCCCTGCAATGTTTGTGAACCTCTGTGAAGACTTGGCCTCCTGTCTCTGGAGCTTGGAGGAGCCCCATGGGCAGCAGCGCTGGCTCTTCCAACCCTGAGTCATCATAGTCCCACCTGTCCCTGCACCAGAAAATAGAAGTGCTGAATTTCAACCAAAGGGATTGACAGAATTCAAATAGGGCTGTTAATGGGCAGAGCCCCAGTTTTGCCATGAGACTAAGCAGTCCAAAGGAGGACAGAACCAGAAGAAAAGAAATGTTTAGTTTGTACCTGGGACAGAGGCCTACACTCTCTCTCTGGGAGGCCTTGTCTTGGCACCTGGAGAGCCTTCCTAGAAGTGTTTTGGCAAGGACACTCTAGAAGTCTCTAAAGTGCTTCCAAGTCTACATATTCACAGAATATTAAAGTAGGAAGGGACTTTCTGTAGGACCTCTGCAAGTCCTTTCCTTCTGGTCCACAGTTTGGTTATCTATGCAATGAAGGGATTGGATTAAATCAATGGGTCTCAACACTGTACAAGAGAACCACCTGGGGATGCTGTGACCATGAACTTGTGATGTCTGAGATAGCTTCAAACTGACACAGGGGTAGATAAGGGGTAGGGGTTGGGGAATGCTGCAAAAGGACTGGCCAAGAGTTGACATTGTTTAAGTGGGATGTTAGTGATACCAGACAAGTGACACCCCAGCCAGCTCAGCCGAGCGGGGCTGGAGGACCTGCCGCCTCCGTCTTGGCGGTGTTGGTGGCGGCAGCTGGCAGAGGAACCAGCAGGCTGGAGCGTAGGCAAGCCAGGGGGGAGCTTCCCTCCCCCAACAGAGGCTCCAGCAGCCAAAGGGACCGAACACGTGTGAGGAAAGACACTGGCACCGTGTTGTTTCCTCACATGGACTATTGGTGATTCCTCCAGTGCATCCTTGATTGGTCCGTTTTTAAAACCTACTCATGATTAGTCTATTTTCTTTCTTTCTTTCTTTTTTTTTTTTTTTTTGAGACAGAACCTCAAGCTATCCCCCTGGGTAGAGTGCTATGGCATCACAGCTCACAGCAACCTCCAACTCCTGGGCTCAAGCGAGTCTCATGCCACTGCCTCACAAGTAGCTGGGACCACAGGCACCCT
>CAUYTI010069512.1:0-46264 GCA_963575145.1 Galago senegalensis | reverse complement strand
TACACCATGGAATACTATGCAGCCATTAACCTCAACTTTGAACCTGGGATACTCCCATCATTTGACTAAAAAGTCTTATTGGGAGAATTTTAGGAAAGGTTCTGAGTAACAAACTTCTGCCATTTGGAACACAAACATAGTTGACTTTTCTAGCCCTACGAACCGCACATCTCTCAGTCAAAGCAGAGTGACTGCAGGGGGAAATGGCATCCTTAAAGAGAGCTATTTCCTTCGATTTTTTTTCAAGCTGAACTGTTCATTAAAGAGAAAAAAAAGTGTTTTTTTAAATCATCTAAGACTTTTCTAAAACAAGCAAGGAGTTGCTATCACTCACCAACTTTCCCAGCTTCCTAGCTTTCTAAAGCAACAAGCTTAGCAAGTACATTACTGGCCTTCCAACATCTTAAAAGTCTTAAAATGTGTGTGTTTTTTCCTATCAATTGTCCATAGATTAAAGTATGTCACTACATTTCTAGGAGTCAATATTTGTTTCTTTGTCCTCATACACCTAATGGCTAAACCAATAACACATATTTTGAGTATTTGTTACTGTAGTATCTCACATTCTTACCATTTTTTGAGATAGGGTCTCACTTTGCATTCTTTGGTAGAGTGCTGCGGCATCAGCTCACAGCAACCTCAAACTCTTGGGCTCAAGCGATTTTCTTGCCTCAGCCTCCTGAGTATCTGGGACTACAGGTGCCCACCACAACACCCAGCTATTTTTAGAGATGGGGGTCTTACTCTTGCTCAGGCTGGTCTTGAACTCCTGAGCTCAGATGATCCACCTGCCTTAGCCTCCCAGAATTCTAGTATTACATAGAATGTAAAAGAAATTTTCATAACAAATGAGACAAAAATATAGTTATTTTAAATAAGATAGAAGGTAATTTTTTTTTTTTTTATATTCTCACCAGAAAAGAGAGGTCAAGGTTAGAAGGAGTAGGTCAACTTTAAAAAGTCATTTGTGAGGCCAGGTGCTAGGGCTCACAAATCTCAGCATTAGGAGGCTGAGGAGGGTGCATTATCTGAGCTCACAGGTTCAAGATAATCCTGAGCTAGAGTGAGACCTCATCTCTAAAAATAGCTGGGCATTGTGGTGGATGCCTGTAGTCCCAGATACTTGGGAGGCTGAGGCAAGAGAATTGCCCAAGAGTTTGAGGTTGTTGTGAGCTGTGACTCCACAGCACTCTACCAGGGGTAGTGAGACTCCATCTAAAAAAAAAAAAAGTCATTTGTGGATCCAAGTTTAGGATAGGGTAATATCCTCATTGATGTCCCATCATCACCCCGGATCCTGTTCTCTTCTGCATGGACTAGAGGCAGAAGAAAGAAAGGTCAGAATAATTGGCTTCATCTTCAAAGCAATGACTCTGAGTTGTACATCTCTTGAGATCACATCCTATTTGACCTAAACTTAATCTCAGAAAGTTGTACGTATATCTTGAGATCATATTCTATTTGACCTAAACTTAATCCCATAGCAATATATAGTTACTATGAAGGATGGGAAATCAGTGTGTAGTTTATTTGGGTATTCTAACCCTATGTAAGCTAATGCTAAAGTGTTTTATTATGAAAAAAAGACAATGAAAAGAATCAAAGAATGGATTCTTGAGGATAGTTAGCCATATAAAAGATTAATTTAGAAATGATGTTTAATTGTACTCAGTTTCAAAGGAGTTTATTGTCTGTAACAAAGCATTGATTTTGTCCTTCTGTTTCAGAATTGTAGTGTTAATAACAAATGTCTCTCTGTGGATACTCAATATAGGACATAGAAATTTTTACACACTCTTGGAATGTTATCAAAAACACAATCAAGTAGAGGATTCTTAAAATTGGGAGGAAATAGCTCTAGAGCAAGAACAAGCAAACACTACCCTCTAGTAATTCTTAAAATGATTCCATTTTGGAAGTAATGCAACATCTATTAACTGATTTTGATTATTTTCTTAAGCAATTTGAGTCCCTGCTCTTTTCATACTACTCTTTAATATATTCTCTGGAGAATTCTCAATTGGCTGAAAACTGATTAACAGCAGGCTGCTCTGCTCTGCTCTTACCACATGGTTTTGCTTTGGGGGCCAGGGATTTTTCTTTTCTTTTCTTTTCTTTTTATATTGTTTCAGGTCCCCCCATTTCAAAATATGACACTCATTTTTCATTTCATGACTAATGTAAAACAAATGTTTTATTTTCTTCTTACTGGACAAGGTAATTTTTAAAAGTATACCTATTTTCCTCAATTACTTTCTGCACATAGTCCTTGCTATTGTTCTCTCCTATTCAAGTGCCATTGATTTTTAACACCTTTCACAATCTCCCCTTTGATTCCCCTATTACTTTTATGATGTGCTTTAACAATTGTTTTTAATGTGCTGGTCAAATTCTGGCTGAGGAAAGCTGCAACTCATCTAATGATTTTTATCCTGTATAAATAGGACACCGTTTGAGATACAGTTAAACAACAGGAAAAAAATAAAAAAAACAGAGAAAGATATAAATGCCTAAAAATTTTCTCTGTGTTTTAATCCAGTTATGTCAATATCTCCAACAAACAAAACTGTTATGAAACATTAACTCTTTTATTGGTCATACAACATTTTTAAAAGTTACATTTCTTACTATGGATTATTTTTTAATAATTTACTTTGTAGTTTCTAAACCTGGCAAAATGTTCGAATACCTTCCACTATGTTGCCTTATAAAAGTAGTTAATCTCAAGTCATTTACTGTAGACTTTGATACTACTGATCTTTCAAAGGGGAGGTGTGGTTATACAGAGAGAAAAAGTTTGAAATTTGGTAAAACAGAGTTTTAATAATTTGATTTTTCATCAGAATATGGAAATTTAGGAATCATCTAGGTCTAGAATGAAATGCTTTAGAGACCCTGGCCAAGGTCACACCTTCAGCTGCGGGAAATGGGACAAATTCAGACACTCTGCTCAGTGGTTTTTTTTTTTTTTTTTTTTTTGGTAAGGCTACCATAACAAAGTGTCATAGATGGAATAGCTTAAATAGTAGAAATTTATTTTCTCATAATTCTGGACGTCTGAGATCAAAGGGTAAGAAATATCATCTCCCTTGTGACTTCTCTCTTTTCTTCAAATTTAATTTAATTTAATTTATTTTAGGTTACACTTATTGCATTTTTTAGATAAAGTCCCTCTTCTAATTGTGTCCTGCCCCCAAGAGGTGTGCCATACACCATGACCCCCTCCCCTGCTTCCTACTCTCTCCCCAATACCTCCTTCTCCTGCCCCCCATATTAGCTCATCTACTGCCTTCATATTAGAATTGAGTTCATTGGCTTCTTGTTTCTCCATTCTTGTGATGCTTTATTGAGAAGAATGTATTCCACCTCCATCCAGGTTAATACAAAAGATGTAAAGTCTCCATTTTTTTTTAATGGCTGAATAGTATTTCACAGTATACATATACCACAGCTTGTTAATCCATTCTTGGGTTGGTGGGCATGTAGGCTGTTTCCACATCTTGGCAGTTGCAAATTGAGCTGAGATAAATAGTCTAGTGCAAATGTCCTTATGTTAAAAGAATTTTTTTCTTCTGGGTAGATGCCTAGTAATGGGATTGCAGGATCAAATGGGAGGTCTAATTTGAGTTCTTAGAGGACTCTCCATACTTCCTTCCAAAAAGGTTGTATTAGTTTGCAGTCCCCCCACCACTGCAAAAATGTTCCCCTCTCTCCACATCCATGCCAGCATCTGCAGCTTTGAGACTTTGTGATGTGGCCCATTCTTACTGGAGTTAGATAATATCTCAGGGTATTTTGATTTGAATTTCTCTGATGGTTAGGAAGGATGAGCATTTTTTCATATGTTTGTTTGCTATTCATCTTCTTTAGAGAAGGTTCTATTCATGTCTCTTGCCTAGTGTTAGATGGGATTGTTGGTTTTTGTTGTTGTTGTTGTTGTTGTTGATTAACTTGAGTTCTCTGTAGATCCTAGTTATCAAGCTTTTGTCCAATTCATAATATGCAAATATCTTTTCCCATTCTGAAGGTTGTCTGTTTCGGTTGTTGTTTCCTTAGTTGTATAGAAACTTTTCAGTTTAATTAAGTCCCATTTGTTTATTTTGTTGTTGTTATGATTGGAACAAGGACTTCCTCATAAAATCTTCCCCCAGGCTGATATCTTCAAGTGTTTTTCCCACACTTTCTTCAAGGATTTTTATTATTTCATGCCTTAGGTTTAAATCTTTCATACATCTTGAATTAACTTTTCTAAGTGGTGAGATATACGGGTTTAGTCTCTGCCTTTTACTTGTGGTTATCCAGTTCTCCCAATACCATTTATTGAATAGGTATTCTTTTTTTTTTTTTTTGAATAGGTATTCTTTTCTCCAGTGTATGTTCTTTTTTTATAATCATTAACTCATAACTGTGTACCTCAATGCATTTATGGGGTACAATGTGCTGACCTGATATGCAATGTGGAATGATTGCTTATAGATGGCTATCTTTGCCTATGTCTTCACGTGGTCTTCCCTTTGTTCCTGCTTTTGTGTTTTAATCTTTTCTTATGAGCATACTACTAATATTTGATTAACACCGACATCTAATTTGTTTATCTAAATTTAACTACCTTCAAGAACATTCTGGGACTTAGGACTCCAATATATGAATTTTGAGGGGAAAGTGGACAAAATTCAGCCTGTATCAGGGGTATTATCCCTCTAGAAGTCCTCCAGAGGGGAGAATATTTGTCTGTCAGCATAAATGCTTTCCAGCCTATCTGCTGTGCTAAAAAATCAGGAAAATAAAATATAAGCTTTTGTTAAATCAACCCTTAATTTTTATAAAATTACTCTGAATTTATCTCAAATCTTTATAGGAAATAGCTATAGGAACTCCAAAAAAAAAAAAACCCCAAATAAAATAACTTTGAATTATAAAACTAATTGCTATATATATAAAAAAATTTTTGAAAAGCAAACGAAACCCAGAAGAATGCATTTTACCCACTGATCATCTTGGCCATATTTATCAAAACACATGATCAATACCCAGGATAGAGGAGCTGCAAACAATTTTTCTCTCTCTTACCATGTGATTGGATCAATGAAGATTATTCCTCTAAAACTCTGGCACATATTGGGTGGTGGAGAGCTTCCAATATGCCTCCTATCCAATAAAATAACATAGTCACAATGGATATTTCCATGACATTTGAGTGTACAGAATCCTAGCATGGACTCACAGTTCTAAGAAGACTAACACACCTTTATTTCTTTTGATCACAATGGCTACAAAATGTCTCTATCAATAGATGTCAACAGACAACCCTATCACCATATGGCTCAAATCACTCTGGGCTACTTTCAAGCTTCCTGAGAAATTTCAAAATCAGAAAATGTTATAGCTTTTGTTCAGAGTTCCTCAAAATCAGCACTATTGGCATTTTGAGCTAGATAGGGGTGTTGCCTGTGTATTGTAAGATGTTGGCAGCATTCCTGGACTTTATATTCTGAAAGTTAGTGGCACCCTTCTAGTTGTAACAACCAAAAACATTTCCCCCAATTATCAAATCTCCCCTTAATGGGTGAAATCATCCTTTATAGAGAACCACTGTTTCAGTTTGAATATAGACCATGCTTTAAATGTGTGTTTATTATTTGAGTTAGATTACTGAAAGACAATCACCTACATATATATCTGCATAAAAGAACCGCTTTTCCTGTCCATATGTAAACTAGCTTTGCTGACACCAAAGATTCACTTTCTTTTTTTCAGGCACTTCATTATTTGTTGAAAAATAGTCTAATCACAGTCTTTTTCTCTCGGAGTCATAGTTCTAATTATTACTCATCTTGACCTTTCTTTTGAATGTAAAGCAACAAACATTACATCATAAACCATAAAAGCACTGGCATTAAGTGCTGGTTGCAAAGAAGTGCATTCATTATGTACTCCCAAATTAGATCGGAACTTCTTTGCGAGGCCCGTTATTTGAATATGTTTGAAATTTTCTTTAGAAGATTTCTTTATTTTTAATGGAGCGGACAGGAGGCTTTCGTGACCACAAAGCTCCCTTTATGAAAAAATTAAATCAAACTTTATTTGCTGCTTAATGAAAAGACTTCTGTGGAGTTGGCATGCAACCTCGGATCCTTTCTGACTTTTTCAATGTGTAAAAGTCAAATTACCCAAGCCGTTTTGTGGAGTGTGGTTGACAATGAAGACAATTTTCTGCAAACACTCATCAAGGCTGCATTCTTTTGGAGAGCATGTGAACTGAAAGGGCTGAAAGTCAGCCAGAGTCTTCACAGTATGATACTTAAACATTTTCGATGTGTAGCATCCCACTGCCGCATTTCCTTCATGGAAAATCTCCGATGAAGTCTCTGCTTCTTTGCTGGGTTTACAGTAAGTGGTATCTGTGTAGCAAAATAGTTATTACCTTCTTTTAAAATTAATTTTCCAAAATTTCCCCAGACTCCTTCTAGAAATCATCTCTGGCTAAATATGAGTAATGTACACACTGACCACTCTATAGTCATAACATAGTCTTTACTTACTAATTTTCATTGTTGAGATATATACATTTTTATTTACTTGGTTTCAGTATGGGCTTTTAAGATTTGAGTCAAAATACTGCTGCTCCAAAAGGTTAAATTCTTGCTTGTTTTCTATTTTATTTTATTATTTTTTAAATTTCAGGTTAATATAAGGTTTACATACAGTTAGGTTATGTTGTTTGCACTTGCTCGGTAAAGTTTAAGATGGAGTAGAGCCCTTCACCCAGGAGGTGTGCCCTGTATCCCCACATTCCACCCATAGGTAAAAGCTTATGACATTCCCTCCCTCCCTTCCTCTTCTTGAATTTAAACATGTTTTTCCTCTTGTTAGGGCTGTAGTTAACGTATCACAGGAATGAAGAAAACAACCATCCAATGTACTCAATATTAATATGAAACTAGTAGATGAAAAAGTTAAATTATAATTTCAGAAACAAGGGCGAATTAAGAAATCCACAGGGAAATTTTAATGTTGATCAAAGTATAATAAAATAAAGACTTTGTGTTTATGGCTTGTGGAGGGTGTGTAGCAAATGAACTCTCCCGACATTCCAGTGTTGAGATCGTTATACAAAAGGCAGAGCACACAGTGCTTCCTGACAGAATCATTATTTATTGTAGATGAAGTTAATCCAGGCTATCGTTTCTCAATAACCTTAAGAATATAGCATCCTTTAAAAGTAATGATAAAATATATTCACTATCGTATTCAAGCACTTAGCAGTGCATAGTTATTAAGTGTGATGAAATAAGCAGTCTTCTAGGCTTGGGAATATAGTAGTAAACGAAAAAATGTCCTTAATCTCATGAAGTTTACATGCTAATGGGAGGAAAAGTGAATAAACAAAAATGAATTACAAGCATATATTATATAATACGGTGCTAGGTGTTATGTAGACGGTAAAGCAGGCTAAGGGAGCCAGGACATATTTGGGTATGTGGTGGTTGAGGAAAGTGTCTGTCATGGGTTAGTTTCCTAGAAGTACAACATGGGATGGGGATTCTTGTCCAAAAGCTTTATTTGAGGGAGAGATTGTAGTTCTCAGGATAAGGGAAGTGAGACAAGCTGGATAAGCTGGGTGGAGAGGTCAGCAAGTGTGTGGTCTCATCTGGGGACTTTCAGGTAACTACCGGGAACTCTTGTACTCCAGAACTGGTCTTAGCTTGGGGTGGGAGCTAACCTTTTCTAACCTGTGTGAGATGGTCCCTGGCTAAGGTAGTGTAGCCTAGGGAGAAGACACCACCATTTCCCTGAGATCAATTATCTGTATAGAGGAGGAGCAGGTGAGTTCTTGTCCAGCCACCACTAACAGCAGCTGAGGTTGGGGGCTCTAGCCTGTGAGAGGAACGTATTTGAATGGGACTCCAACAATATTTTCTTGCACAATGGAGAAGGTAATGAGAACATGAAGGAAAAGGAAAGCTAAATATCTTTGAGAAAAACATTCCAAGGAAGGGGAACAGTGACTGTAGAGACTGGCACCTGCTTGGTTTAAGAAACACCACCATGTCCTCTACGACTAAAATCATGTGACCAAGGGGGAGGGTGGAGAGAAACGAAGGATGCCGGGCCGGGAGTAGGCCACTTTATACAGTTAAGGGGGATTTGTTGGCTATTAAGTTAGATGAGAAGTCTTTGGAGTTTGGAGTTTTCCGAATGGAGTTGCAAGATCTGGATTTAGTTTCAACATATTTACTGCAGGTGCCATGGGGAGAAAAAACTGTAGAACCAATACTTGTCTTTTTTGCATTCTTTTATTGAAAACCATATGCCACCAGGAGCCATTATGAATTCACTAATGGTTTAACATGGCCTTCCATGTGATAATTACAACTGCCTTCATGCTGTGTTACATGCTATGTGTAATAAGGGGTGACATTCAAACTATGTAGAACATATAGGAAATTCTTAAGTTGGAAAACAAAGGCTTTTGTGAGCTAGCATGTAGGGGTCTACAAGCTGAAACCTGAGGGTCAAACCTAACAGGATTTCTCTCTTATGTATCTTAGTGAACACTGTGTTTCTACTGTGGATAAGGTGTTGCTTTTTATGTTAACTGCTTGTTTACTCTGTGTACTCTGTAGATTTCATTCTGAGAGCAGGCAGCAAATCTCTTTTGTTTATTGTTGTATATTTACAACCTGTCACAGCACCTGGCACTCTGTAGACACATAAATCTGGATACTTGAGCACTGTGACAATAGGATACCACATTAGATAATGGCATTAACCGTGTAAAACAAACCTAGGTTTGCCATGAACTAGAACTGCATGTGTACTCGTTACATTTATACAAATTGAGAAAAACCAAAACAATGGATTTGGTTTGAAGACAAAGAAATGCACGGTAGGTCAAATCAGGAAGGATCCTTCCTTCTCAAATGTAGTTTGACTTAGACTGGGTAAGTCAAAACAAGGAGGATCATCAGAAATCAGTAATTCTAGGAGTTAGGTGGGTAACCATTTGCCACTCAATTTTTATATGAAAGTGAAATAACTTCTGACACTATTTTTTTTGGATATAATAGCTTAGACTATAACCTAAAAGAGATGCAAATCTAATTTATATCTTCTAAATGTATTACCAATCTTAAACTTTACTCTGGACTTCAGACCTGTATCTAATTGTATACTCAACATGGTTACTCAGATGTCTGCTAATCAGGTCTATTGATTACCCTTACCCTGATATTTGAAGCCATAGTTCCTTTATTTTCCCATTTTCAGTATATAGTCACATCCTTTAATTAATTGTCCATGGAAGAAAAGGTGTTATTTTATTTTATTTTAAGAGACAGAGTGTCACTTTATTGCTCTTGGTAGAGTGCTATGAAATCACAGCTCACAGCAACCTCCAGCTCTTGGGCTTAAGTGATTCTCTTGCCTCAGCTCCTAGAGATGCCCACTACAAAGCCTGACTATTTTTTTGTTTCAGTTTGGCCGGGGCCGGGTTGGAACCCACCACCCTCAATATATGAGCCGGTGCCCTACCCAATGAGCCACAGGCACCGCCCAAGGTGTTATTTTTATTTACCCCAGCTACCCACTTCCAATTCATCCACAAGTTATGATGTATCAGCCTTTAAAGCTTGACCTTTCTTCCCCAATTTACCTTAGAATCCTAATACAAGCCCCATTCATATTTTGCCAAGATCTTCGTCTGACTGGTCTACTTTTACTCACTCTTCTCCCGAAGTCTGTTGTCCACAAAATTTCCAAGATAATTAAAAAAAGAATACTCAGGGGCAGTGCCTGTGGTTCAGTGAGTAGGGTACTGGCCCCATATACCAAGGGTGGAGGGTTTGAACCCAGCCCCAGCCAAACTGCAACAATAACCACAAAAAATAGACTGGCATTGTGGCATGCACCTAGTCCCAGCTACTTGGGAGGCTGAGGCAAAAGAATTGCCCAAGAAGTGGAGGTTGCTGTGAGCTGTGATGCCATAGCACTCTACCAAAGGCAACAAAGTGAGACTCTATCTCTAGGAAAGAAAAAAAAAACTCAGTTCATATTATTTCTTCTCTAAGATCTTTTAAAAATCTTCTATTCCCATACTCAGAACAAAATTTTAGAATTATGACTTTATAACTTGTTTTTTTGTCATCACACTAAATTCACCTTCATCTGTTCTCTTTTAGCTGATTCCATTCTGCTGACTATCCTGCTTGCTTAAGATTTCCGATCTCATTTCTGGAGCAGAGACTTTGTCCTTCTGATCCTCAATGCCTAGAACATTTTTCCTCCATGAGTTTCATTGCTCATTTTTTCACGTTAGTCAGGCTTCTACGTTGACAGCCCTTCCTTATGGTAACCTTTCTTGTTCACTCTATATTAGTGCTCACACACACACACACAAACACACACACACATTTTCCTGCTACCTAATCTCTTACCTTGCTTTATTTTTTCTTTGTATCCCTAAGAGATTTTTGCATTGCACTGTTATTTGTTTAATTTCATTTCTCTCCCATTAAAATAAAAGTTTTCTAACTGAAGGAATTTTAATTCTCTTCTTTAAAGTTTTATCCTTAAAGTTAGAGTACTGCTCAATAACTCTAGGGCTCTAAGCTATTTCCAGGTGCCTAATGATCCTATAAGGGTTGAACCTTCACAGATTTCTTTTCTTTTCTTTTCTTTTCTTTTCTTTTCTTTTCTTTTCCTTTCCTTTCTTTTCTTTTCTTTTCTTTTCTTTTTTTTCTCTTTCTTCCTTCCTTCCTTCCTTCCTTCCTTCCTTCCTTCCTTCCTTCCTTCCTTTCTTTCTTTCTTTCTTTCTTTCTTTCTTTCTTTCTTTCTTTCTTTCTTTCTTTCTTTCTTGTAATTGTGAAACAAAGTTTATTGAGAAAGAAAAGGATAGGCTTACAGAGTGAGAGCAAGACATAGGCTTCTAGAGCAAGATATGTTTACCTTAAAGAGAAAATGAACCCCATTGCCACAGTAAGGAATCAAGAGACAAAAAGGCCCACAGATTTTTTCCAATGCTCTGGGCAGGGGCCTAGCAGCCTCATTTGCTCTGAGGACTAGTTCCATCCTTTGAGATCTTTACTTTGTTAAAACTTCTGAGTATGTGTGCAAACATATGTGTGAACGTGTGTGGGGTTAAGTTTAAAGCTGCTATCGCCTACAGTTACATCTACAATCGATTTAGAAATACATATCCTTCCTTTCTATTCTATAAAGAAGGAAAATTTTGTCCAACCCATCAATCCTTAAATCACATAAACCATTGGTGAAATAAGAAGCATATTCCACTATGCATTGAACACATAGTAGCTGTGTCAACTGCTCCATTTCAGTGAGTGGAAAGACAGACGGAGGGAAGCTGAGTTAGCACAGAAGCACAGAGCTTATGGGGAACCACATTAAGCACTTTGTGTTACAGAAATTGCTACGGCTAGTTTTCCTAACACTGTATCACTCACTTACAGTAATTGAGGGTGGACAGGAATGAGGATAAAGTGGAATGGGATAATGACAGCACATATTGCTTCCAAATGACTTGAGTGTTCCAAACAGAATTTTATATTAGTTCAGCCCCTTTATTACATTTAGAGGCACTTGGTATTCTTTGTAGTGAAGAGCCTAGAGAAGCAAATAAAATGGCTACACCAGAATACACAAAAATGTACATGATATCATCATCAGACATTTTTCTTTCTTCCCATTTACTTTTACTGCTAGAGAGGCACCATAATTAATTATGTATTTTATTATACAGCTTGGGACTTGGTTGTACTTCGTAGTTATTTATAGTAACATCCTACTTGAAATGTATGAGGTTTTCCTTTTCAACCAACTTTAAAGAGATTTAGATATTATTTTCATATATTGTTGACTGTACAAGGAACGTCAGAAATATTTTGTGATAAAGAATAATTACTATTTGCTTAAGTAGAAGTATACAATTATGAAAAATAATACACTGCTTTTTGAAACTATATTAGACATTGGATGAGAGCTTAACAGTGATCTTTTTGTATATTAGTAGTGGAATCTATTTGCATTTATTTATTGTGCAACTGCTTTATTGAGTTAAAATGTATAGACCATACAATTCACCCATTTAAGTGTGCAATTCAATGACTTTAGTATATTCACATTGTGCAACAACGACCACAATCAATTTTAGAACATTTTTCATCCACTTCCAAAAGGGTTTAGTGCAAACCCTTTAGTGGTCATCTCTGTTTACCCTCAGCTGCTCTAGCCCTTCCTGAGCAACCCCTAAGACTGGCAATTGTGAAAGAAAATGTATCAGCTTTTCCTATTGTAGACCCTTTGTATACATGGAAGCAGGCAGTATATGGCCTTTGGGGACTGTGTTTTTTCACAGAACATGTTCACCAGGTTCACCTGTATTATAGTATGAATCAGTACTTTGTTCCTTTTCATTGCCTAATAATATCCCACTGTGTGGATGAACCACCTTTTATTTACCCATTCAACAGTTCATGGGCATTTGGGTTGTTCCCATTTTTTTAGTTATTATGAATAATGCTGGCATGTGATAGAAGCAGATGTACCAGCCCAAATAGATCAGCCCCATCTAGGCAGGGTCAGGTTCATGACCCTGCCCAGGAAGGGTCAGACTCACGTCCCTCCCAGGAAATACCACCAATTGCTGCCCTCCCTGACCCTTTAAATCCCCATCCGCCATAACCCACATGTGGAATTCCTTTCTTGATTTCACCCCACCTGGATCCAGGTGGAAATAAGGACCACATTATTTGTACAGAGTGGGGATTACGTTTTCCTTTATTTCTCACTTTGGAATAGTCTTTCTTCCTTGCGTCCAGAGCCTTTCAGTATGAACTTCTGTGTGGATATGGTTTCATTTCTCTCGGGTGTATAGCAAGGGTTGTAACTGCTGGGTAAAGGCAATTCCACCTGACGCTAATGATGCTGAGTTTCTATCTACGTGTTTATTGGCTTCTCTTACTTTACATTCACTTCTCTGCATTACTCTGCATTCACACACTGTCCCTTATCACTGCATCCATATTTGTATCTTTTGGTAATCCTGAAAACCATATATTTAAAGTTTTTAGAAGTATGCACAAACCAAAATGACTGTGTGTTCCTATGTGCGTCTTTGTGGGGTATCTTGTAGATTACATATGACCTGCTTAGATACCAATTTTATTTATTTTCTGGTTCTTGACTGTTTCCAAATAGATTTCTGGATATCAAGATTTGCATATCATTATTTGAATAGCATGACAATCATTGATTCAGCAAATTTATTAATAATCCATTTTTATAATCATAAAACAGATTACCCTTGTATTTTATCTACTTGTATGTGCACTTATCTAATTAGCAAAACATCTCTAAGCCGGTAGTGATTTTATGAGAGAAATAATTCTAAACATGAGAGGAATAGAATTGTACTGAGCAAGAGTGAGACCCTGACGCCCCCCAAAATGGGAAAACCCAGCCAGGCGCCTCCCTGAGTGTCTGTAATCCCAGATGCTTCTGGAGGCTGAGCCAGTGGGATGTTCATAGCCTGAGTCTAAGGTTGCAGTGAGCTATGATGCCATTACACTCTGTTCAGGGCACAGGGTGGGACTCTGCCGCATCATCAACAACAAACTTAACACTCCCTCTGAGTTAAACTTGATTTTGACAGTGAAATTATATACTAAATAAAAAACATATTTCAAATAGTTTCATGAGGACAGAAGCTGCGGCTTTTCTGTATGATTTTTAGCTATAGCCAGTATCTGGATGTTGGAAGAAGTGCATTTATTTTTAAAAGGGGCTTTTAAAAATGGTTCTATGGTATTTTCTGAAGAGAATGTGTAATGTGTAAGATATTCAGGCTATTAGCAACTGCAGGCAGAATGGGGACCAAAGACCCCCTTCTTGGCAGGGGGGGACATCCTCAGAAAAAGGGAAAGTTAAAAAGTAGGTTGGGGTGGCGCCTGTGGCTCAAAGGAGTAGGGGACCGGCCTCATATGCTGGAGGTGGCAGGTTCAAAAAACCAGCCCCGGCAAAAAAATAAATAAATAAATGAAATAAAATAAAATAAAGGTAGGTTGAAGGAGTCAGAACAAAGAAAAGTCAGCTAGTTTATCTGTAAGCCAGCCATTGCTAAATTTCTCATCTGGACAAGTTTCCAGCCTGCCCAAAACTCTGACTTATTGGGGATACAGATTACACCATACTCTGCCGAGTCTGTAAACACTCTGAGGGAACACCATGGCCAGAGAGGAGACTATGGCAAGACCTAGAAAAGATACATCATCTAGGTTGTTTCCTGCCCATTAAACAGACAAAGCAGGTACCCATGGTGGGAGGTTTGCATTCGGCTGGGGCAGAGACCAAGGGAACAGCTCAAGCCCTGAGTTAATGGGCAGAAGGGTTGTATCTCTTATCACAGAAGAAAATCCTCTGTGGTGATGATGAGAGGAAAATGCCTCTCTTTCACCAAATCCTCAGAGGAGATTAACACCAGTGGCATTTTACTCCATAGTGAACTAGACAAGTTTCACACCTCCCTAGGAATCTGTGTGTGTGACTCCAACAGGAGGCTTCTCCCACACAAGGCTCAAGTTTTGGATTTCTCAAAACTACTCAAATCCTTAAGTTAATAATAATAACAATAGGAGCTGATATCTCACTCAGAGAAACTGCTAGTGTCTTTGTTCTCTCCCTCAGTTTACGGCCTGGGCAAAGAGATGTGAATAAAAGCTGAGTGGAGCAGAGACTCAGGGCTGCTCTCCAGAGCCCACAAACGGGCTGTGGTCCCCTGAGCTCCCACCTTGAAAATTCTATTCTGTGTCTTGTGTCTGTTTATCGTCATTTCTAACTTTATCTTTCTTTACTAGGTTGTGCCAATTCCACACGTCTTAGCAGATCCTGTCCCTGGGGCGGGACCCCAATAAGCAACCACATTTTCTTTTTCTGATCTGAACATATCTGAGGTTTGACTTTTGTCCTTCAAATAGATGCTTAACAAAATTATATGTAGTACTTTAACAAAAACTTCTTTTTTAATAATTTCTGTTTCATTTAATTCAAGTCCTTTAAAATCTTTTTCTCTGGCATAACATACATGAACTATATTTAAATGTTAGTTTTTTATTAATTTTATTTATTTTTTAAGCAATGAGGGTCAATTCCCGTGTCTTCCATGTGGGCCAGGCTTCAAATTTCGTCATCCCTCTAACTCATTAACCAAAAATAAAGGAAATACCACAAAGAAAATTTTACCACTGAGACTAACATTTTAATAACTTATAGTAATTGGCACTGCCAAGGATCTTTTAGTAATAAGAGATTTTATTTCACTTCTTTCACTGTTTCGCAAATATTGGCAAAGCTGAGGACAATTGGTTGATTGGCAGAGCTGTCATCCTGCATCACAGGGCCCCAAATCAAAAAATTAAACAGATTAGTCTTACAATTTGGACTGTCTCTAATGTTTGCATAAGTCCCATGCTATGGTAGTTGGTGTTCGTAAAAGGCTAAAGAAAATTCACCTTGTTTAGAGTTCAGACTTTCTTAATACAACCTGAACTTACCTGTTATGTGATTTGCTAAGATTAATTTGTCTCTTTGTTCTTTCAAGTAAAAGAAAATTCCTGTATAGTGCCCATTTGGCACGACGAGGTGTTCGCTCATTGTTACTACTCTTTCTATAGTTTTTTTTTTAAATCAGAGGGAAGCATACTGTTAGGAATGAAGTTGACTAGATTTTGTGAGGCTGATCATTATTGGGCAACGATTCTCCGTGAGTCTCTTGAGTTTCTATGTGTCTTATGAAGAGGCACTGATGACTTTTTCCCCAGATTTTTTTTTTAAGGAGATTTCTATACCAAATAACGTTGGAAGATAATGATAGTCTCTCCCTGTGCCAAGAAAACAAAGATAATATTTTCTCTGGGTTAAAGATTGGCCATATATGCTAGCAATCCATTTTAAACTCAAGTATTTGAGTTTTCAAACCACAGGGTTCGTTAGCTGTTACAGAAACCTTGCTCATGGCCTATAGCCCCCTACGCTATTGCACATCACCACCCCCAAAAGACATGGGGAATGAAAGATCACTGTCCAAATGTGAAACTGCTTCTGTCTGCTGTGGTGTGGATAATGAAGTTTCATGCTTCTGACTCAGGAATCTCAGGCCTTATGCTAGTTAGCATCTATACGACTATACAAAGTCAGTCTGTTCATTGCATGTAAAAACTCAGATCCTTCAGGGCGGCGCCTGTGGCTCAGTGGGTAGGGCGCCGGCCCCATATACTGAGGGTGGTGGGTTCAAACCCAGGCCTGGCCAAACTGCAACAAAAAATAGCCAGGCATTGTGGTGGGCACCTGTGGTCCCAGCTACTTGGGAGGCTGAGGCAAGAGAATCGCCTAAGCCCAAGAGCCGAGGTTGCTGTGAGCTGTGACACTATGGCACTCTACCAAGGGTGACAAAGTGAGACTCTGTCTCAAAAAAAAAAAAAAAAAAAAAAAAAACAACAACTCAGATCCTTCAAAGTTCTTGAAAGTCATGTGAGTTTTGAGATTTCACATAGCCCTTCTCCAAAGGGATTCTGTAGGAGAATTAAACTCTATTGCCCCAGTGCACTTATTCTATGTAATTATCTATCTTTTCTCCTATACATGTAGAAAACAGCCAATCATATCGTCCTCCACAGCACGAATTTTCTCATGGAATGTAGTTGAAGTAGGTCATGCATAACCAAAGATAAATGTTTGGCTTCCCATATTTTCTGGGTAATTGACACTGTGAATATCTTTTCCCATCATGAGATAAGGAATATACCTTCACATGGTAATAAGAAATATAAACAATTTTCCCCTTCTCAAAATATTGATTACATTATTTACTGTCAATATCAGTGGTTTAAAGAAGTGTTCTCATGAGATTTTTACTCTCTAACCGCGTCTCCATGATAAGTATTATGGAGATCAAATGCTTGGAGTTAGTTTACCTGGGAAAAATATCTGAGCAAACTAGATCTGTGTTTGCAGACACAATTATAGGGCCTCCAAGGGACTATCACACCATCCTGTGTCCTTGCTCTTTTCCCCTCTGTTAAGCAAGAATAAACACAGCACCAGTAACACTGCAGAAGCCGGGGGATCTAAAGCAGCCTTATAGAGATCTTTAACTTCCTTGGTTAAGTATATTCTTAGGTATTTTATTTCCTTTGCACCTATTGTGAATGGCATTCAGTCTTTGATTTCACTCTCAGCTTGACTGTTATTAGTATATACAAATGCTACTGATTTGTGTACATCAATTTTGTAGCCTTAGACTTTGCAGAGTATATGATCCAAATATTGGCAAACATTGACCTCTTCTTTCCTAATTTTGGATGGCCTTTATTTCTTCCTCTTGCCTAATTGCTATGTCTAAGGCTACCGATACTATGTTGATTAGAAGTGGTGACAGTGGGCACCCGTGTCTTGTTCGGTTCTTAGGGGGAATGCTTTCACCTTTTCCCCATTCAAGCTGTTAGCTTAATGGGTTTTCCTTTGGATATTAGTTGTTACTTTCATCACAGTTAATTTGATAACTTGTGTGTCTTGAAGATGTAATATTTACTATGAATCTTCTCAGTGTTCAATGATCACTTTGTATCTGGGTACCTGAATCTCTGGTGATATCAGGGAAGTTCTCTTCAATAATTGCCTTGAATGATTTTTCCATACTTTTATTCTTTTTTCTTCTTCTCTGGGATACCTATAATGTGTATATTGACTCATTTTACATTCTCCCCTATTTCTCTGAGTAATTCATTCTATTTATTCCTTTTTCTATGCCTTTGTTAGTTTGGCAACCTTGTTTTCAAGCTCTGAGATTCTCTCTTCTGCTAGATTTAGCCTGTTGTTGAAGCTTTCTGATGCAGTTTAGAATTCCCTAAATGACTCTTTCATTTCTTAAATTCTGTTATATTCATTCTGATGCTGTCTCTTTATCAAGTGTTTCATATTTTTCATTCATGCTCTAAAATCATTTTTTGTTTCTTTGTGTTAGTTTTCTATGTTCTCTTCAGTTCCATTCCGTTCATCTTGTTTTCATCCACATTCTGCATTCCATTCCTGACATTTGGACCATTTCCCTCTGGTCGGGGTCCATTGCTGTGGATCTATGGTGGCCGTTTAGAGGTGCCAGCTTAGCTTGTTTTTTCATGTTGCTAAATTTCTTTTACAGGTTTCCTCTCATTTGAAACCTCTTTTCTAAGCTCAGTGCTGAGAAAATCTGTTCTTCTTTTCTGGGAACTCTTTTACTCAGTGAGATGGGGAAGACATCCCTAGGTAACATTTTTGTGTTGTCCTCTGAGGACCGACGGGCAGGAGAGGGTGGATGTACTGAAAGCCTGTAAACAGCCCTTCTCTCTCATTGTTCAGATCTTCTTCTTTTTTTTTTTTTTTTTTTTGAGACAGAGCCTCAATATGTCCCCCTGGGTAGAGTGCCGTGGCATCACAGCTCACAGCAACCTCCAACTCCTGGGCTCAAGCGAGTCTCCTGCCTCCGCCTCCCAAGTAGCTGGGACCACAGGCGTCCGCCACAACGCCCGGCCATTTTTTGGTTGCAGCCGTCATTGTTGTTTGGCGGGTCCAGGCTGGGGATTCGAACCTGCCACCTTAGGTGTATGTGGCTGGCGCCTTAGCCGGTTGAGCTATTGGTGCTGAGCCTGTTCAGATCTTCTGTGGTTGTCACAGTCCCAGCCAGGGCGGGGGGACATTTGTTTGGATTGGTTGGTTGGTCTGTAAGCCACTGTTGAAAGCCCAGGTAAGGGCTTCACAAGTTCCTCTTCGCAGAGGTGATGGCTTGCCCTTGGCAGGTGCCTGACTGGGTGGGGAGATGTGCCAGGTGCCTGAGTGTGCCATGGGACTGTAGTCAGTGGTGGGGAGAGTCATGTAATTAAGGTAGGTGGGTATCTGGGTGCATCCATCACTGGACCTTAGGCAGCTCTTGGGATGACTGAAGGATCTGGGCCAATGCTGGGGAATCTTAGTGTCGAGTTGTAGGTTGGTCCTAGGCCACTGCTGGATGTTCAGGAGGGGGCCTGAGTGAGTCCCTCTCTATTGAGACAAGCACTGTGGAGACTGTTTCATCTGGGTTTTCCTGCAGTGGTGGCTATGGCTATTTGATGGGGTTATCTAGGTATAGCTGCAGGTATTGGGTCTATGGGTATTCACTCTATCCAATCCACAGTGAAGAGCTAGAGTCTAGGTGTGGTGAGGCATGGTGCCAATGGGGTTTTGCCCACTGACCAGCATTTGGGGTTAGGCAGCTTATTCTGATAGTGAACACTCGTGAGAGGGGTGCTTGGTGTACTGGCTATTGCATAGGTCCCAGATGTGTGGCCCACTGGTGTGGCATGTAGGTTTGCACATGCTGCTCACCTATCAGCATGCAGAATGGAGGGGCCTGGACTTCTATGTGGCACTCTGGTTCCATGACGCCCTGACGTGGTGGAACTGCAGGTCTGCAGGGGCACAGCTCTTCACTTAGCCCCTGGGCCCACAGAGGCATGGGCTGTCGTGTGAGGGCACATGGAGCCAGGGGGATTTTTCCCCTGGTCAGTACATGGGATGTGAAGGATGGGCTGCAATGGCTTTTTCTTCACACAGGTCCCAGGCTGCTACCTGGGGAACCTCTTTAGCTGGGTCTGAGTTCTGGAGGGAGATGCTTGCTCCCAGTCTTGGGCATGTGAGAGCATCTGCTCTTCCTACTCCCTTCCTAGACCAGAAAGTAGTGATGTTGGGAAAGTTGCTGCAAAGCCAATCCTTGTGTAGACTGGGTGCTAGAGGCACCTGGGAACTGAGGCCAGCTGTTCTCTGCTGAGCCTGCTCTCCAATGCACCTTGTCCACACAGTCTCCAAACAGCTCCCTGATCAGCTTGGCAGCCCACAGTAGTAGTGGGGACCTCCACAGCTCCAGCCGGTCTGTCAGCATGGGGGCATGGGGCCCTGGGGCTCTCTCCTTTATCACTTCATCATGTGTGGGGATCTTCCCGAGGTTCCGGTTGATCTTGCTGGCCTTGGTGTGTGGAACCCCTTGTTTCTCTATCCTTTACTCTGAGACTCTCCTGTCAGTTCTGTGATGATCCACAATGCTTTCTCCAACAGTTTCCATGTGCAGAGGAGCATCTACTTCTGTTTTCAGTCCTCTCCCAGAGAATGGCATGTGTGGGTTGCTTCTAATCTGTCATCTTGGCCCTTTGAAGAGTGCATGTGGAAATATTTAAGGGAGGAGTCATATCTTGATGTGCTTGCATTACTAGTAATAATGATTTTGAAAGTTTGAAACCAATATCCGATTATCATTAGATTAGAAATATTATTATTATTATATAGAGAGAACAGAGTCTGGACAAAGGGAGACAGGAATACAGAATTGATTCAGACACAATTTCCTGGCATTGAGCGCAAAATGTGAGACTCTATCACTTTAAGATTCTGATGCTTGGGCAGGCCTGTAGCTCAGTGAGTAGGGCACTGGCCACATACACCTAGGCTGATGGGTTTGAACCTAGTCTGGGCCAACTAAAACAACAATGACAACTGAAATGAACAAATAAAAAAATAACCAGGCATCGTGGCAGGTGCCTGTAGTCCCGGCTACTTGCAAGGCTGAGGTAAGAGAATTGCTTAAGCCCCGGAGTCTGAGGTTGCTGTGATCTATGATGGCACAGCACTCTAACCAGGGTGACAGTTTGAGACTCTGTCTCAAAAAAATAAAAAAGAAAAGAAAGATTCTGAAGCCTGGCATGTTGAATATTCACCCTCCCCCATAGCCACTGCACAGCTGGTTGGAAGCCTTGAGGCCATTTTCTGCCAGGGCAGGGCTGTGTGCTCCAGGACAGCGCCTTTCAGGAGTTAAAAATGTGGATTCTTTAAACTTTGTCCGACAGAGGAAGACTTGCCCCAGACCAGATGAGGAGAAGAAAGATCTCTTTTCTTCTGTCACCTTAATTGAGCCAGAGGAGTCTATGTGGACACAAGGCTGTCAGAGTATTAAAACATCACATCTCTGGTATGTGACTCTGGGTCAGCTAGGATTTGGTCCTTGAGTCAGCCTCTAATTGGCTACCTTACCAAGACTCTATTTGTATTAAAACTCTATACCTTAAAACAGTAAAAAGTAGCAAGTATACACATGCAATTAAAAGTAATTAGTTGTAGAAGTCTTCTCGTTAGTAGAAATGCGAGCGCCGTAAGAATCGTGACGAGATGATTTGCCTCGCCTTCACGAGATTCACGATTGTAACACTGATGTATGGAATAAATACAGAGCTAGCCTGATACTCGAGGCGGCACAGTGGAAGTCCCATGAAGAAGGGTGTGCCGCCTCCTGAATCCCTGCTGCTCTTAAAACTCTCTCTTTGTCTTTGTCTATTATTTCTATATGTTAATTCTCTCTAACTTTGACAAATAATTTTCTGACGGTCTCTAGGCACCACCAGGCCACAAGGAGGTAGATGCACAGTGTGTTGGGCCTGGCCCCTGACAGCCCTTATTCTTATTAATAAGAATTAATGAACCAGAGAAAGGATAAGATGATTTTAAGAAGGCCTATGGAATGTCAAAGAGATATGAAGATATTTTTAGATGTTGTTCTACTAACAATAGCACAGATTTGACTGTATTAGAATCATATTCATGGCTTTAAATTCTCCAGAATTAAACTTAGTTTACTAATGAAGGTGAATCTTTGCAGATGTCAATGGCAGCACGGAGGAAATCCATGCAAAAAAACTTTATTGGGGTTTTCTATGAACTGTGTTTCTGTGACTGTAATGTTGCCACCCTGTAGTCCCAAAAATGGCACCTGCAACCTAGGGGCCAGAAGAGGTGATCTCCACTGGGATAGAGTGAGTCATAATTAAGTAGCATTTGTTTTCATATTCTGAGAAATAGGAAATCAGGATGTATTGGTTTATGGGCTGTATAACGAATTTGGAAATACTTTGGGGCACAAGGAAGTAAGAAATGAAAAAGTGAAAACTAGCAGTTAGACTCTACAAGATACACTTATTATCTGATTTTAATCAGCATTTCTTATTTAGAGTTTACCATCAACTGCTTGTTAAAGATAAAGAATGCACAGAAATGTTGCTAATTAAGAAGATGGCAGTAAAGAGATATTTTCTTGCATAATTGCCATGTGCTAGATTATAAACCAAATGCTTGAAGGTTATGGGGAAATAGTTTCCTGGAAAAAGTAAATCCACTCGAAGAAAGAGTTAGGAGACATTTATGATTGAGAAAGTTGTCAGAGAACTGGTGCCTCTGAGGTATTGAACTTCTGGAGGATTGCTCCAGAGATGCCTTGTAGAGACATCTCCGTAATTACTAATTTTGCAGACAAAACCACATTCAAGGTCAGTTGTACTTCTTGACATTTTCCGCTATCACTTTTGTTTAATAGCATACTTGGACAATGTTTTACTATTGAAAACAAGTGTCATTTTATATTTAAAATAAATTCCTCCATTTAAAAGTATTTCTACCTTCAAAAGAAAGGTTTTGAGCCTCTTTTCTTTCTGAAAAAATTATAGTTTTGAAAAATTAAACCTTAAAATTCAAGTCAAATCATATGGTTTTAAAAATTTTTTTTTCCATAAAACTCCACAGAGTCTATACCTAGATCCAAGGGGTTTCTTATTGACAATATAATAGGCTATTCTATTTCTTTTATTGATAAGCCCAAATATACGACTTTAGGATTCTGACACCAGAGATAAAACTAATGTTTATCATTTTACATTTTGAGTTTACCCAAAGTATCCTCAAGTAAGTCAGAGGTAATACACAGAGCCATTCAGAGCCATTAAACTTAACCCTGAGAATCACAACAGTGTATCTTGTACTCCTCTAAAAGTGTGTGAATCCAATCCACAATCCAGTGGATGCAATTTGCTTCCCACTGTTCACTCTGACTTTCAGAAAGCAGTATGTATAATATTAACTTTATCCTTCTTATTTTGTAGTTATTAAGAGATCGTTTTAATACTTCTCCCTTTTTGGAGTCTTATTTTTTTCTTCAAATGTAACTTTTCCTATCGTTTGTAAAATACTTTTCTGAAACAAGTAAATGTTTCAAACGCTTTCAAATAGAACTTGGTGCAGTGGGCAAAGATCAGTGTGGGTCTAAGACCGTGAACTTGAAAAACAACTGGGACATGCATTGCCATTCTAACACATTCTTGTTGTCTTTTCATAATTGCCCTCTTTGGGAAAACACACTGTTTTGATTAAAGCCTTAAATATAACAAAAATCTTCTTTACATTGCTTTGAGCCTTGAGCTTTTGGACATGGTCCCCCAAACACAGGAAATACAAACAAAAATAAACAAATGGGATTCCATAAAATTAAAGAGCTCCTACACAACCAAAGACACAATCAACAGAGACAAGAGACAATTAAGGAAAGGGAAATCATTTTGTAACATATAATCTGATGATAAGTTAATATGCCAAATATATAAGAAACTCAGGTCACTAGCAGGGGAAACCCCCAAACCACAAACTAAATAAACAACCCCCCCCAATAAATATTATCAAATAACCAGGTTAAAAAACTGGGCAAAGAACTCGAATAGATATTTCTGAAAAGAAATATCTGACCAACAGATTTATGAAAAATGCTCAGTGTCACTGATCACAAAGGAAATGCAGACCCAAATCACAGCGAGGTACCACCCCATTTCCAGAATGGCTATTATCAAAATGGTGGAAGACAACGTGCATTGGTCAGGATATAGAAAAAAGTAACCCCTGCATACGATGGGTGGAAATGTAAGCAAAACAAAGCTCACTCTCTCTTTCGACAAACTTATATCTCAAAAGGTTTTCTTTAAAATGATGTTCCTGGGTTGGTTGTCCTAGAACACTAAACTGAAAAATATGACAAAGGAGGGGATATTTCATTATCTGAAATGCAGCAGAATGTCCTTGCCAACCAAAATCATAATTAAACTTCTGTAAACTACTATCTTCCATATATTAGAGAATTTATATGAGTGGTGTAAGATACTGGAGTTGATTTTCAAATAATGCAAGATATGGTTGAAAATGCCCTAGGTTGGCTACCGAAGGCCACCATTATGGTTCTGACTTTAGCAGACCAAATTGGATGACGCTAAATAAATCCCCAAACAATTCTACTGCTAAGGTTTAGTGCCCCGCGGCTCCTTTCTAAAATGCAAGGGAGATCAGAGGAAATATATGATGCATTGTCAAAAGAAATAAAAGCAACCATTTTGGGGAAAATCTAGTTTATAGCTATTCCAGTCGATTGTCCAAAAATTTATTCCCGCTTCCCTTAGGTCACATAGGACTTAGGTTTTACTTTTTGAAACGTCTGAAAATACTCTTGGAGCCTTTCTCGTTCTACGATTCAGGCAAAAATAAGAAAATGAAGGAAATCCTTTTCTTAGGCAGCGAATATTCTGCTAGCAGATTAAAAATTTAAACTGCAAAATCCTACATTACTGGATGAGAAACTGTCTGGCTTGAGGTTCATTTTAAGTATTTTTTCTTACAATAGAACTATGTCAATTTGGAAAATGACATTGCTATTTAAAATGCCATTCCATAACCCTCTTTAATTAAAGTGGCAATATATCATCCATCTGCTCCTATTAATAAATTTTTAAGCACGAGAATCTGAGCTGTATGATATACAGTTTAATTTTCTTTTTAGAAAGTATGTACAGACCCCTCAGAGATTTGAAGAGGGAGCTTAAGATTCAGTACCTTAGAAGTGGTAACTCAGAGAGGAAAACAAATAAGAAGGGAAAACAGGACAGAGAAAGATAAAGAACAGAGAGGGAGGGACAAAGAGAGAGGGATAAACAGAGAGTGGGAGATCAGATGGCGAATGTGAAGACTTTGTGTTAATGAGATGATGACCCCAAGTAATTGAATACTTCTAATTAAGGTCTGGGTAAGTGGTGGGGCATATTCTTCCTAGCACTGAGCCCATAAAAATCCATTTTGTGTCTGGAAGGTGACTATATTCCCTAAATTCACTCCAGTCTAATTTCCTGTGGATTTCAGATCATTTTTTATCACCACTTACGACATTGTTCACATTACTGATTCAGCAGGTTCAAATGATGAATGACAGGACAGGCAGAACAGTGTGGAGAAGACTGGAATATCTGAGGGAATTACAGTATACACATTTCAAAGGGTACAGCTTTCTAGATGGAAGAGTCAGAATGCCCCTTCTGTGGCTGATGGATGGAAGGTGGGAAGAAAGGTGGATGGCCATTGTAAGAATACAACCGGCAAGTCCATGGTCATTTAATAACAAGAAACTTAACAAATCTGACTTTAAGAGGGTTAGAACCAACCAGAAAATTGAAAATCTAGAACAAAGACTATTTTCTCCATGCCTCAGTTTCCTGGTTTCTTTCATCTTTGCTTGTCTCTACATGTGTGATTTTCTTTACTCTCATCCTTGACCCCCTTTCCTGCAAGTTCATTCTACTCCTGGACCCGTAAGCTTCACATGATCTGGTTCAGAACAGACACTGAGGGATCTCCTTGACGTCTGTTTTGTGCACAGCCCAGCTTGTGTCTTCAGCCAGTCTGACCCAGATCCCATCATCATCATCATCACACCATAATCGCTGCTGACATTCACTGAAGGCTTACTGCATCCCATTCACTATTCTGTTTTACGTGCATGAACTGACTTAAGGTTGACAATTCTTTGACGTAGGCATTTTGTTACTATTTTGTAGCCCTGAAAACTAGAGCATCATTATTGAAAGTCACAGTGACAGCTATTCTGTGCAGGGTCTGGATTTGACACCAGAGGTAGTCCTTAGAGCCTGGGGACTTCCCCTGAAATCAACCAGCTGGGCACCTTCATTTCATCCAGAAAGAGCAGGGATGGGTGTTATGCAGTTTTCACCTCAGGTGAGACAAGCAGTGACTATTCTAGTATCTCCCAATTGAAGATAAATTTGACATTTAAAGAGGTATAACTTCTGTGGCAAGTCTGCCAGAGACCTCAGAGCAGTATCACCTTGATGGAGTCAGCCAGGACCTTTTTTTTTTTTAGTGTTTTAGTTTTCATTAGACTACAATATTGAAACTGGGACACCCATTTCCAGATTTACAGTGGGTCATGAAAAATCAAATTATAATCAGAAGGATGTCTGATGAACAAAGAAAATTAGCTGTATGGATCAACTAAATATTAGAATTGGTCTATTTCCATTTATGAATCAATAGCTCCCTGGAAAAATACCTGCCATGTTGACTGAAAGCAAGGCTGTCAGGACGCTTTCTCCCAGAGTAGTTTTTAAATCAGCTCTGCCGGTTTTTCTGACACTTCCTTTTCAGTTTCTAATTTTGCCTTTTTCTTCTTCAAATTGCTCCCACTCTGTCCTTCAGTGTACTTAGTAGTGTTAATCATCTTAAAACCATATTCTGCTGAAGCCTGGAATTCATTTTGTCTCCCTAAGGTGACTTGGGTGTTTAATTTTTAATGCTGTGTGTTATGAACTGATTTCACAGCTCAAATCACAAAGGACAATAGGCTTTAACTGTGTTGTTGGAATTCCCTCACTGTTTATCCTCAAGGTACTACTCGAGGACGGTGTGAGGAGAATGTGGTGGCTAAAGTCATGATGGTAGTGCCGATGACCTACCTAGGTTTGAAATTGTGGTTGCTAGTTGCAGCACAGGATACTACAAAAAATAACTCCGGGTCCTAGCTTTCAGAACTGTAACATAGGACAGATAATAGTACGTACGTTATGGAGTTAAAGGAATTTAAATAAATTTGCATAGTACCTGAAATGTAATAGAAATAAGCATTCAGATCATTTTTTTAATCACCACTTATGACATTGTTCATGTTACTAACTAAGCAGGTTCAAATGATGAATGAGAAGACAGGCGGGACAGCGTGGAGAAGCCGGGACTAGCTGAGGGAATTAAAGTATACCCATTTCAAAGGGTACAGCTTACAGATGCAGGAGTCAGCATGCCCGTTCCGTGGCTTATGGATGGAAGGTGGGAGAATTATTATTATCACCGTTAACATTTTTTTAACAGGATCATTTTCTTAAATGAACCATTTACCCGTGCACACTGGCCAAGAATATACTCCAAGTTATACCTAAAAAAGTAAAAAGATCTGAAAGTCTTCTCCTATGGTGGAAGTTGGGATAAATACCTGGGGGGAGCCAAAGCTAATTTTATTGTCATAATATTGGTTTTGTTGTTGTTGTTACTTGCCGATGTCTTCCCTTCAAGAGACACGAGGAGCTTGAGGAACAGCGGATCGGTTATCTATTACTACGTACCAAACTGCCTCTACACTTAGTAGTAAAAAAATAAAAAGGAAAGGAAGAAAGAAAAAAAATAAAACTGAAAGACTTGTTTTAAGTCTAAAAAAAACCACAGTAGTTAATTCAAGATTTATTAGCTAGTTTTATTCTTAATTTATGTACTTATACCTCTTTCCTAGACTTGTCAGCAATAGATCTATGTTGAGGATACCTTGGTACTCCTTCTTTAAGCATCTCAATAAAAGTGTTTTCATCTAAAAAAAGCCCCAGCAAATTACTTCACATGATTTTGTGAGTTGATGGGCTCATCTGAGGGGCTCCATGTGGTACAGCTCTAATCACTCTTAATACTGGTACGATTGCATTCTGCTGGGAGTTTGGCTAATGAAGGCTGCAACGTCCAAGACAGTCTCTTACCCTCCAGGGTCTCTCGTCCTGTTTCTTTCTTCCTTTAGCAGGAATGAGTTCCCGTTCTTTACACGATCCTCTCTGTCTTCCAAGAGAGTAAGATTCAACGTGCCACGCCTCTGCTTACATCATGTTTGCCACTAACCCTTTGGCCAAAGCGAGTAGTGAAGACTATACCCAAATGAGAATCCTGGAAACCACGGTTCCTGAGAAGCGGCCAGTTTCACAGTGGACTCCAGGGAGTGCTGCTGACAGTCAGTTTCCTCTCAATCACTGCATTAAACTGGAGATGCAAATACCATTAGGACTTTCTGGGGATGCTTAACCCTGGTCAGGTGAGGAACTTTCCGCTTGTTAGAACTGTCCACCCACAGTACAGATAACCTTGAATACATGACAGTCTAACAATGAAGCTCTCCACTGTGACTGAATAACCACTTGTCAAATACGTAGATCTTTAGAAGCTTGTTTGGGCACTGAAGAAATCGAAAACTTTGATCTCTTTCCACTTTTAGAGTTTATGACTCTGAGTATTTGAACTTTGAATGTTACAAACATTCTCTTCTGTCGATGATGCAAAATGTATTTTTAAGGTACTAACTACCATACTCTAGTTATATAAAACACTAATTCACTTGAACTTTCTGCCTCAATCTCTTCATATGGAAAGTGGAAATAATAGCATACCCTTTTCAGTGTTGCTGTATTGAATAGTGTAATGCATATACAAGCAAGAAGCAAAAAAGTTAATACTCGGTAACTGAGAAATATGTTCAAGGGCATTCGGTCTAATGAGGGAAATAAAAAAACTTTGAAATTATCTAGCATTTGGATTTCCAATATTCTCAAAATTAGCTTGTAATGTCTTAAGGTTGAGAAGGAGAAAATGAAGGGGACATTCATTGAGAAATACTTGAAGTGACGATATTAAAATTACCTCATCATTAGAATGTCATGACCTGGGCATTGATAGAGTAGCCCAAACACAGCTATAGGACTTTTTACCCCTTAATATATTTTTTTTTGCAGGTTCTGGCCAGAGTTGGGTTTGAACCTACCACCTCCAGCATATGGGGCCGGCGTACTACTCCTTTGAGCCGCAGGTGCCAACCCCCCGCCTTAAATTTTTTAATATAACTTTATGAGAGATAAAATAAAAATTCTTCCCATTTTAAAATATTAACTGAGAACTTCAACCTTTGTTTCTTGTTATCTGTCCAGTGAATATCATTAAAAGGAAAACCATCTATACAAGAAAAGAATACCGGTGGGTAAACAGAACTAAAAATCAACCGTAGGCCTATAGTGACTCGTTTTTCCTCCCTCACTCATATATTTCTTTAACATTCCATGAAAGGTAAACTCTCAAAGTAGTTTTCAATGATGTCTTTCATATCCCACATAGATTTTTAGAGGTGCTGATGAGTAATGAGTCTAGGTTGTCAGCTGGGGGTATGTAGCAGTCACCTGAGCAACACGTGGCAAGACTGACAAAGAGGCTATTGCTTCAGAAGATTGCGGCTACAGAGGATAATATTGTGGAAGTGCTAAGTAAATGTGAGTTCAAACCACTTGAGGGCTTTTCATTTGTGATGCCTTTTCCCTTCTCTTATATACCCAGGGATCATTGCAAACGTAGATCGAAATGTATTTTGGAATATAATTCTCTTTTGCATGGCTTTTTCTTCTTCAGAAAACTTTGATTCGTTTAACCTTTGTTTTCCAAAAAGCGAATCTTTGTGTCAGATTTCCTAGGTGATGGATTTTCCTTTTATGTGACTCTGTACCATCGGGTTGCGTAGGTCACACTGCATTATGCTGTCCTAATCAAGGACCATAATGTGACTATTAATGTTGTGATGTATACGGACATGTCTCCTCAGACTTGGGACTGAGGAGAACGTGATTTTCCGAAAATAGCTGTCTCTGCACGTATTCAATAGAACTTTTCACCTTGGAAACTGTGTTGGGTGCCATCTAAGCATTTTCATTGTTAATTTCGAGATATATTTTAAAGTCTATTTTTTCTCTAGGGCCTTCAAATATTCATGATTCCACTAAAGCTTTCAATAGCGAAATAAATTACAAAGATGATTATGGTGAATGTCTCCTTACTCAGTACTGAGATAAATCAGAGAGGATACAGTCAGAATGTTCCAGAACAGACCTTTGCAAAGGATTGATCATGATGAATCAATAGAGTTCAGTATTAATCTTCTAGTTGGCTCCACAGCATTCCTCCTGATGTCATGTACAGCAATCAGAGAAACAGACTTCACAGGCACATCATCTCTCTTCCTTTCCAAAGCTTTAGCAACTTTCTTCTTCCTCTCCATTCAGTAATTTCACAGCCATTGATCATGAGACTTGGGGAAAAGAAAAGACAGTCCCCTCCTCAAGAAAATGTTGGGCACAAAAATTAATTTCTTAATTTCTGTTAGAAATGAATTTACTTATTCTAGGGCAAGAGATGGATCTTTGGTTTCTGTTTGCAAAGAATTGATATTATTGTTTTCTTGTTGGCCTACTGACATATGAAATACATTGATGTTATTAAGACATTCATACTCTGCTTTTAGAAAGATTCACTTGTACCCTTGTAAGATAAACCATAGAAGTGACCCCACCCAATCACCCTTCCTCCATCCACGTACCCCCCGCCCCTCCCTTCCCCTCTCCTGTCCCCCTCCCCATATTCTAAGACTATAATTAGGTTATATCTTTCCTATGAAAGCTATAATTTAGTTTCAAATTAGGGCTGTGTACATTGGATACGTTTTCTTCCATTCTTGAGATAATTTACCAAGAAGAACATTTTCCAGCTCCTTTGACATGAAGGCTACATTAACCAGTGTGATGAGAGTATTTCGAATTGTATATGAAAACACCACACTGTACCCCATGATTGCATTAATGTACAGAGCTATGATTTAATAAAAAAAGAACAAGAATGCCTAAAAAAAGAAGAAATAAAATGAATATTGGTGACATTAAAAAAAAAGAAATATAACGATGTCCTCAGTGCTTTTAAAATGTTTAATCATTCCCTCTTCCATCAATTTCTTTCCTGCCTGTAAGAGTTTCTTGGATAATGCTTTCCTCCTCATCATGAGCCTACTGTTTACAAATAAGAATTGTCAGGTTTTTAAATGAATATCAAACATTAAATTCAGAACAAAAACCAATATGAAATCAGAGGCTCCAAACTCCTTTCCCTCGTGTTTCCATCTGTTTGGTTCTTCAGCTCTTTCCTGCTGCATCTTCTTTGTATCTAAGGATACAAATATTGCTTTTTAGTTTTATCAAAATAAAAGGTGCACACGGTAAAAAAAACGAGTTAAGTATGTCTAAGGGCTTACGACGAAAACTGCCAGTCTCCAGTCCCACTCCTTTCAATCGCCAGCTACCCTCATCTGAAGCTCTGTGAGCTATAGTGCAAGAAATAGTTTCTTTGAGTCGTTTTTTCCGGTGGTTTTCTCTAGTTCTATGAATAACATACTTTTATTTCCTGATTGCATACATTAGCTTCTTATTATTATAGAAGATAGCTTACTTAGGAAACATCTATCCTCCACCATATAAAACTTTCCCTCTTTTGGTTAATTTGCCAGTGTGAAGACTGCACTTGTGACTTTATTTCTCCTTCTCTCAACTGTAGGTGGCATTTTTGTTCCCTGCTTTATTTGATGAAGGTGTTCATGAATATAATTCTCTTTACTTCTGCTTCTCCTCTATGTCCAACTTCTGGGTTGAAACTGTCATGTGGCTGACATTTACATAATCTTGTATAATCAAAGCTTTTTACAGAGATTTAATGTGTGTCTTTACTTGACATATTTTCTTTTTAACATCTATTATGTTCAGGTACTTTTTTACAAAGTAGAGATCCCTCAATAAAGAAGCAAAATCTTCCAGAATTTTTTTTTTTTTATTAGGGAAAGGTGAGCCATAAACAACAAATAAATCAGTTAATATATATCATATCAGATGGTGATAAATGCTATGGGGGAACAAAAAGAGTAATGAGGTTTGTAGGGAGTGTTAGGAAGTAGGGTGGGGTTTATAAATTATATTTAAAAGTTAGAAATCAATAAATACAGTATTGGGGTGGAGCCTGTGGCTCAGTGGGTAGAGTGCTGGCCTCATATACTGAGGGGTGGGTGAGAACCCGGTCCTGGTCAAACTGCAACAAAAAAATAGCCGGGCATTGTGGTGGGTGCCTGTAGGTCCCAGCTACTCAGGAGGCTAAGCCCAAGAGCTGGAGGTTGCTGTGAGCTGAGATGCCATGGCACTCTACTGAGGGCAACAAAGTGAGACTCTGTCTCTAAAATAAAAAAATAAAAAAAGTAAATACAATATTCACTTAAGATAGCAGAGTGAAAAGGAACTTAATTCTTCTCTCTGTTCTGAATGTGTAGAAAGGTGCATACATTTGTACATACACATATAAACATGTATCAGTTAAAAATACAAGCGAAACATCACAACAAGCCAGAGAGAGAGAGAGAACGCATGGTATCAAGTAAGATGTAGCTATGTAAGTAGTGGCCTACTTCCTTAGGAAATAGGGATTAGAATCAAAAATGGAGAGAAAGAACCTCTAAGTTTGGTCAAAAAAAAAAGAAGCAGAGCTGGAGGTTACAGAACCTTTCAAGAGTCAGGGTAGAGAAGGAGGCATTCAGAGCTGGGAACTTGGCCAATACTTACACAGAATCACCACCTGATGTACTATTACCAGCTCCCCCTGGAGAGGTGGAGTTTCTATTCTTTCCTGCTAACTCTTAACTTTACGACATGTCCTCCTCAATGTTTATAAACAATGGCTAAAATTCATCATTATCTCTGCCTCCTACCTACAAAAGACAAGGAACTTAACACAGTTTATCTTTTCCTAGAACTCTCTTTACATCCATCCCATTTTACGGTTATCTAAAATTTTTTACTCAAACCTACATTTATTCATATTATTATTTAATTATTATTTAATACTGCTTTTAATCTTTCAGTAAATAAATACTTAAACTTGACATTTATTAATTTATCTGCCCACTATTGCTCCATGCATTTCATCCGAATCTTCATACATATCTTTAAACTCTTAGGGAAAACAACCATGAAAATCCAGGAAAAAAGGTTAAGGTGATATATCACAGGTCAAATTATTAGAAATAATTTGAAATATATTTATAGCCAAAGTAAAGATAAAAGCTTAAATTCACATCTTGAAAGAGACAGATTCTGAGAACAGTTTATATAACTGCATAATATTTGGCAGTTGAAAAGAATGAATTAGATGTGTACCTATGATGATGGACAAATCTCAAAAACAGATTGTCAAGTGAAAAAACTAAGTGGTGGTTATTTCACAACCATGTATATGAATAGTGCAATAGTGCACACTCATAAGAATACTCTGTAGTGAGTTCATCTGGGAGTCCTGTTTCCTGCAATGACACTCAGCACACATATAAGGGGTGACTAAGAAACAATGTATTTGTTGCTGTGAATCAAGGTTCTATTTTCCCAGTATGTTTTGTGTCACCCCTTGACAGTGACTGATTCAAAGCTTACTGATACAGCCAGAGCCAGATGTCTGTACGGAGTACAGCAGTACTTCATCTGGTGCTCCTCCTGCCTGTGTTCTCTGGTCTGATCTGACCCCCTGCTCTGTCTGTGACAAGCCCATGGTGCCGTTCCTCATCTTTGTTCCTTTGGCTCCTGTTTCTAACTCAGCATCCTCAAGCTTCTTCATCAGGCTACTTTTACTTTTTATTTTAAAGTGTATAACTTGGATATTTTCAATTGTGCTAACATTTTTTTTTTGCAGTTTTTGGCCATGGCTGGGTTTGAACCTGCCAACTCTGGCCTATGGGGCCAGCGCCTTACTCCTTCGAGCCACAGGTGCTGCTCCAATTGTGCTAACATTTTTATTAAAATTATTATTGCTTTATGGCTCGGTGCCTGTGGCTCAAGTGGCTGAGGTGCCAGCCACTTACACCTGAGCTGGCAGGTTGGAATCCAGCCCGGACCTGCCAAACAACAATGATGACCGCAACCAAAAAAAAAAAAATAGCCAGGTGTGGCAATGGCCCCATATGCCAGAGGTGGCAGGTTCAAACCCAGCCCTGGCCAAGAAACACACACACACACAAAAGCCAGGTGTTATGGCGGGCACCTGGTAGTCTCAGCTACTTGGGAGGCAGAAGCAGGAGAATCGCTTGAGCCCAGGAGTTGGAGGTTGCTGTGAACTGTGATGCCACAGCACTCTACCCAGGGGGACAGCTTGAGGATCTGTTTCAAAAAAAATTATTATTGCTTTCTTTTGGTGTTCTGATTACACAGTTTCATGGGTTGTCAGTCATTTTTTTCTAGCTTTATTTTTCCCACAAGCCTCCTTTTTGAAGTATGTCATTTGTCTGGACCACTATCTTATACAATGCAAGACTTTTCATGCATATGAGTGCATAGCCAGTCATACTACATTACAAGTGAAATTCTTGTTCTTTCCAGGAATAAGTATGTTTATGTAAAAATATATAAATCTTTGTATAAATAAAGATTTATATAAAATATAAACCTTCAAAAAATACATAGTGGTAATTTCTGGAAATGGGGAAAAGTAATATGAGAATCAGTGGATAGTTCGCTTTCTTCCACAATAATTTATTCAGTTATAAAATAGAACACTTGGAGAAAAATATGGCAAAATTTGGGGATAGCAATGCATATTTGTTCTATTTGTACTTTTCTACATCTTGAAAAATTTGAAAATTAAAAAATCAGTACGCTATGTTCACATTTTTATTGCTGTGCAAATGTTATTTGTAGAACCAGGTATGACTGTATGTCCTTATTTGTGTTTTATTGAGTTTTAATTGCCTTTATTTGTCCAATCTTATTTGGGTTTATTCTATTCTGTGTTTTTTTGTCTTATATCTTTTCACAGAATCAGGGATTGTAACCAGACTAGACTCTTACCTCTCTGGGCCCTCAGTCCCTTCTGCATAATCATCACTTCTGAACTGTCACCTAGCTAAGCTCCTATTCACGTCTTCACTGTTGTTTGGATGGTTTAATTTTTTTTTCTTTTTGTCTTCCCCACTTTTCTCATATTTGAACAGCTTCCTATTTTTTGAACCATCATTCTCATGTATCCTCCTAAGCAGAGGTGTATGCAACTCATTTTCTGAATTTCCAAATATCAAAAGATGCATAAATTCTGTCCTGAATAAATCTTTACTGTTACTACACAGACGAATGCAGCAGAAAGAAATGGAAACTCTCACAGGGAGACTGCAGTCCTCTCTTGGTACATGTGAGGGCTTGGTTTCGATGCAGGTGCAGTCTCACAAAGTGAAATTGCTGAAACACAATTTTGCCTTTCCTGAGTACCCACCCTAGGCCTTTTCTTCTGCTTGTATGCAAGTTGCAGATTCTTCTTCTAAGACGGACCAATATTTCCCAGTGTTGCTCTTTAAACTCCAGAGCTACCATAGAATATAGGACCTTTTCTTTTTTGGATCCTAAGAATGTGAGCTTATAGCAAAATGTTTTGTTCTTGCAGTTATTTGAGTTAGATTTGAGCCACTATCCTCTCTACCCGTCTCACGATAATTTTCAGTTCTGCACCTGACATCACCACTCCTGTACTCTGAGCTCCCATCAAGCTCACCTCATTTACTCCTCAGCATGTTGTTTAGGCAATTACCCATCCTTAGACTAATATTAGGATAGCTACTGAATTTATGAGGCAGAGGTGTGCTGTAGAAACAAACACACCAGAATGGGACGGCTGATGATCACCAAGGGCTGTTCTCTCAGGCTGCATTCTGTTCCCAACAGCTCTTTTACATGGCTTCACACATTGTCTTAATCCAGGACCTGGACCAAAGGAACAGCCCCCCCCCCCCGACATCGTTCATCTCACATATGAAGCACAGCAGAACACTGAAGAACCTTGCAATTATTCTTAAAATTTCTTCTTGAAACTGGCCAAATCATCTTTGTTCTCATTTCTTTGGCCCAAGTAAGTTGCAGGGGGAGAGCTGGCACCAATACCTGGTAGTAGATAGTTCTCACAGAGGGAACAAGCAGCGAATGTTTTGAATGACAATCTAGCCCACTTCGGCTGCTGACATTTCTCCCCAGATCACCAATATGTCAATATGAACCATCTATTGTTTCTTGTACCTTCTCAGCCTTTTTCTTACTCCAGGAAACCGTAACTTCCTGCTAACTGACCTGGAACATTTTTGCTGATGTGTCCTCTTCTTTGTCTTTACTGCTGCACTCTGGTCCAGCCCTCGCTGTCTCTCTTCTGGACAAATTACTCAGCTCCCCCAACTGGCCCTCTGCCTCCAGCCTTGTGTGTGTTCCTTCACGTCTGTCTTCCACTTGCCCACACATTTATCACGCTAACCACACGCTGAATGTTCAAGCCGGTGTGGGACTTTGGGGACCTTCCTGAAATGAGCCCTGCGTCCTCTCCATTCTTCCTCATGACTTATGGCAGTGCTCTATAAAGTCACCTCCCACACTGCCCCCTCACCATTCACCTGTATAACTGGCACTCAGTGAGACTTCCCACTCACTACCCCCCTTGGAAAGCCCTTCCCAAAGCTCCCAAGCTCTCAAAGGTCCTGCAGTATACTGCGAATGCCACAATTGCTTCATTCATAATATTTGTGATAATTATTTTTACACACCTGTCTTTCTTATTGGACCAGAAACTTTTTAACTCTTTAGTGTCAGAGACTGTTCACTCCCTTGATAGGCAGTAATTGATTCTTTATAATCTTTGTGTTTTTGCACTCAACACAGTGTAGGACATAATAGATGCCCAATAATTTTGCCTAATAAATAAATATATTTAAGCCCCAAATAAGACATTCCCATCTTCAAATTAAAAACTCTACAATAACCTTGGAGGGACTTATTTAGCACCTAGATTCAACCAGGTGTAACAAACATAGCGGCGGCTTAAGTTTTGTTGGAAAAGTAGAGGAAGTGAGATGTATGTCAACATCATTAATTTCTTTCATTTCCCCCTCACAAAGAAAGCTGCCACTTAAGATTTAAAATACATTTAATGTGGACTTGTTTGTGCATGAAAATTATCCATGAGTTCTGTCTGCTAGTGTCCTCATATTTCTCTTGGTGCTCAAGAATCTTCAGTATTTAAATGAATCAGTAATTGAAGTCAAGGTTAAAATGACTTTAACGAAATAATCACAGAAAGCCGTAGAGGTAAAATACAGTAGAACGCCTGGTAGGTGATCACCCAAAGAAAGGGCTGTAACAAAGTGGTCAGTATATGGAGGTGGTCAACAGAAGGAACTATGCCTGCTGTACTGTACATGTGGTGCATGTCTATCCATTCTATGAAAATTAGGTCAACTTAAGGAGGTGGTCAACATAGGAAGGTGGTCAACTATGGAGGTTCTATTATAGTTATAAATTTGCAAAAGAGGCAGAACCCATCTGTGGTATAAAAATTTCATTTTACAGTGGCATTGCGTCAAACCAGGAGTTGGATAAAAAACATATCTGTGTCAAAAATTTCTAAATAGAGAAAGAGTACTTTTACAAGAGAGATCCTCACATAGAGAGTACATCTTATTAGGACATATTAGGGCGTCATTCCTAATGATAGAATGATAGTATCTCCATGTATCTCCCAGTCTCCATTATAGTTTGGAATATCTAATTGAATTTCTCCTTATGAGGCTTACAAAATACAAATAAAGGTGTGCATGTGTTCAGAGTGAATGATGGCCAATGTGATTTTGGTATGTAGTGCATTATGTTTCTTACAATGTCAGTCATTATTCTATTTGATGTGCATCGCATTCTTAGATGGATATGTTTAAAATTGATGAGGTGCTTATTCTCCTTCTGAAGAAACTAATAAGGAAATTTTATCCCATGAATTTTGTAGACAGAATTAAGATGAATCAATTTTATTTCAGAGTAGATTCTGAATTCAAAGGCATCCTAACTGTATAATAATAAAGAATTTGAAAATAATGATGAGTCATTTTATTTATTACTTTTACTTGCATTTTTTAAATTTCAGATTACTATGAGGGTACAATGATTAGGTTATATTGTTTGCATTTGTTAGGTAAAGTTCAAGTTGGAGTTCAGCCCTTCACCCAAGGAATGTACTGTTTACCCCTATGTTGTGCCCTTTAGGTGAGAGCTTATTAACCCCCCTCCCTCAGCCCCTCTCCCCTTCCCTCCTTCCTCTTAAATTCAAGTGGAGGCCCCCACCTCCTTTTCCTCTTCTCTCCTCCCACTTGAATTTAATTTTGTTTTTCTGATGAGTAATTTAAAATCACAACCAAATAAATTAAATGTGCTAAAAATGCTGATGGTAGAGTTTTCATTTCTGGACCTTAAATTTGATCCCAGCTTTTCCCCAGTTTTGTCCTTGGCGGGCATAATGCATTGAGTACTTACCACAAACAGGGAGCCTTCCGTGTGCCAGACTATAACATAGTTACTGGGTACACATATGCTTAAAGATCATTAAGTATCTAGTTTTTCCCCAAATCATAATTTACCTGAGTACAATTTTGTTTGCATAGTTACAAATGAGGCCTTCTAGTCAGGGAGAGTTGCAGTTGTCCTATATAAAAACGTTGTGTAAATATGAAGCAGGAATTCCTCTCTGGCACGTAAATTAGAACACATTCTCCCTCCAGGCAAAAGTAGTCCTGTCACCAAATGGCTTAGAAAATTGATGGCATTTTTAGGGTGTAAAAAAGATTCCCTCTCTCGCTCTCCCCTTTTTTTCCCAGAAGGATGCAGGTCCATGTTAGGACACAGGCTCAGCAAATGGAAAGCTAGTTAGATTTATGTCATCGATACCTGACGTCAGTACTGTTGTACAGGGCATAAACTGGACACGGAACATCCTGGCTCTCACTCTGGAACACTAAGAGAGCAATTACACTAGATCGTGTTTAAGGAAGTTTCCCCACAGACTGGGATATTTGAATATCAAATATGAAAGATATAATTTTTGCCAATGGAATTGAGGCATTTTCAGTAAGCAAGAAAATAGTAGAAACATCAAATTTTCATATTGTCCGTTGTGGCAAGAAATATTGTGCCTGCAAAGAAAGGCTTTCACTTGATTATGAAGAACCTCGCATGCCCTGATCAGAAGTTTAGACTAAACAAAGGAGGCAGGAATTCTTTGGGAAGAAAAATTAGGAAATGATTCTAACAATACTTGAGTCACTAAAGCATTTCCTTTAGTACCACTTACAGATAGAATAAAGATAAAAAAAGCTGGTAATTACTTTTTTTAATGTGTAGTGTGGCACATAGGGTGCCTATCTCTTTCAAGGCAAAGATTGGAACATACCATGTAAGTTTAAATGACACTACTGTGTGTGAAACTCCAATGACCCATTTCACAATTCCATAAAAGACATTTCTCCAAATAGGCCTTTTCTATTTTCTTATTTCAAACCAACTTTGTATTCATGGAATAATTTCCATTTTATCATATTCTTTTCTTTTTTTTTACTGAATTCTTATAAAAATATTATGTTTAGATTTTTACACCTATGTTCATGAGAGATATAAACCTTTATTTTTTATAATTTTGTAATATCATATTTAATCTTATCTAATTTCATAAACTGAATTGGAAAATATACTTTTTCTCTATTTTCTGGAAAAAAATAAATTTTTATGTTAAAAATAGTTTTATTTTATCCTGAAATGTTTGAAAGATTCACAGATCAAGCTGTTTGATCCTAGAGTTTCATTTTTGGGCAAGTTTCTATTTAGGTATTAATGTCTTTAAATAGTTTTAGGATTATTCAGGATGTCTCTTTACTCTGTGTTAGATATTGTATTTTGAATTATTCCTCTATTAGATATTTTCCTTTCATCTCTTGTGTCAGATAAAATATTTTTAATTTCCCCACTTATCAGAAATATCCCATTTACAATGTCATACATTTGTTAAAAGGCTACAGTGATGTTACATTTTTATTCCTGGGATTGGCAACTTATATTTTCTCTCTTTAGTTTCATTCATTTCAAAAATACTTTAAAATCTGTTGATTTTTTATGTTGTATATCAACATTCCATTTCACTGATTTATGTTCTTATGTGATTGTTTTCTTTCTTTCTAGCTTCATCAAAATGTTGGTTCATTGAAAAGATAAATAAAATTGATAAACCATTCTATAATAGACATACGCTTATTTGACAATGTGAATGTTACTTTCTTTGCATTATTATTACTATTGCTTAATATTTCAATGCAGCAATTGTCTGACTTCTTTTCTGAATGTATTTATCTTCATTCATTCTTTACAAGGTTTTTGTTTCTAGTTCTTATCTTAAACATTGTTATTGTTATTAAATTTTAAACCTTTTTAATTTTGTGAAGGGAAAAAGTAGAAACCTAATAAACACATGTATATGGAAAACAAACAAACAAACAAACAAAAATGTGTGGGACCAGATGCTTTCACATCAGAATTCTATCACACCTTCAAAGATGAGCTTTTACCTACATTATAGAATCTATTTCAAAAAATTGAGAAAAAAGGAATCTTCCCCAACATGTTTTATGAAGCAAATATCATCCTGATTCCAAAACGAGGAAAGGACACAACCAAAAGGGAAAACTACAGACCAATTTCACTAATGATAGATGCAAAAATACTCAACAAATATCTTAGCTAATAGATTGCAGCTTCACATTAAAAAATTATACATCATAATCAAATAAGATTTTCCCAAAGATGCAAGGTTGGTTTAACATTTTTAAAACCATAGATGTAATTCACCATATCAAGAAAATCAAAAGCAAAGAACCCCTCAATAAATGCAGAAAGAGCTTACAGCATCCTTTTCTAACAAGAACACTTATGAATGCAGGTATAAGTGACACATTTCTTAAGCTGATTGAAGCCATCTATGACATACCCACAGCTAATATCATAATGAATGGAGTAAACCTGAAAATTTTTTCACTTATAACTGGAACTAGACAAGGATGTTCACTAGTGCCACTATTATTCAACATTGTGTGGGAGATTCTAGCCAATGCAATCAGACAAGAAAAGGATATAAAGGGCATCCAAATGAAGACAGAGGAGGTCAAACTCTCCCTCTTTGCTGATGATATGATCTTATACTTAGAAAACCCAGAGATTCCAGCACAAAATTGGAAGTGATCAGGAAATACAGTAATGTCTCAGGGTATAAAGTCAATGTCCATAGACCAGTAGCCTTTGTATACATCAAAAACAGCCAAGTTGAAAAGTTAATCAAAGATGCAATTCCCTTCCTAGTAGCTTCAAAGAAAATGAAATACCTAGGACTATACCTAACAAAAGGGACAGTGGATCTCTACAAAGAGAATTATGAAACCCTAAGAAAAGGAATTGCAAAAGACATTAACAAATGAAAGAACACACCATGCTCACGGTTGGGATGAATCAACATTGTTAAAATGTCTGTACTACCCAAAGCAATCTACAGATTCAATGCAATCCCTAGTAATATAGCAACATCATACTTTGAAGAACCGGAAAATATATTTCTTCAGTTTTACATGAAGCCAGGAAAAATTCTAGCCAAGGCAATTTTTAGTAATATAAACAAAGCTGGAAGCTTTGCTGTATCATACTTTAGGCTATATTATAAGTCCTTAGTGATCAAAATAGCATGGTATTGGCACAAAAATAGAGACATAGATATATGGAACACAATAGAAAACCAAGAGATGAAACCCATCTCTAGTTGCTGTCTGGTCTTTGATAAACCAAACAAAAGCATACACTGGGGAAAAGAACTTCTATTCAATAAATGGTGCCTTGACAACTGGATAACCACATGTACAAGACTGAAACTGGATCTGCACTTTTCACCACTTACAAAAATTGACTCAAGATGGATAAAAGGTTTAAATCTAAGCCATGAAATAATAAAAATCCTAGAAGAAAATGTGGAAATAACTCTTAGTGATGTTGTCCTGTGGAAAGATTTTATGAAGACTTCAGCAGCCACTCCAACAACCACAAAAATAAACAAATTGGACTTAATTAAACTGGAAAGCTTTTGCACAGCTAAGGACATGGCAATTCAAGCAAATAGACAACCTTGAGAATGAAATAATATATTTGCATGTTATAAATCTAACAAAGGCTTGATCACAAGGATCTACAGAGAACCCAAATCAATCAACAACAACAACAACAATAAGCGAAAAGAGTAAACAATTCTATCTATCACTGGGGGGCAAGAGATATGAACAGAAAATTCTCCAAGGAAGACAGACAAATGGCTAACAAACATTTGAAAAAATGCTCGTCATCCCTAATCATCAGAGAAATGCAAATCAGAACCACCCTGAGATATCATGTAACTATAGTGAGAACAGTCCACATCACAAAGTTCCTGAGTTTCAGATGCTGGGCTGGTGTGGATGTGGAGGGAGCAGGACCTTTTACACTGTTGGTGTAACTCCAAACTAATACAGATTCTTTGGAAAGAAGTATGCAGAATCCTCAACTCAAGTTAGAACTCCCATTTGACCCTGTAATCCCACTACTAGGCATCTATCCAGAAAAAAAAAATTATCATAAAGACCTTTGCACTAGAATGTTTATTGCAGCTCTTGGCAACAATTGCCAAGATGCACAACCTAAATGCCCATCAATTCAGGAATGGGTTAACAAACTGTGGTATGTGTATACCAGGGAGTACTATTCAGGCATAATAAAAGATGGGAACTTTACATCTTTTGTATTAACCTGGATGGAGTTGAAACACATTCTTTTCAGTAAAGTACCATAAGAATGGAAAAGCAAATATCCACTGTACTCAATACTAATATGAACTAAGTAGATGATCTAACACATGCTCACATAGGAGAAAAACTTAAATCTATTCAAGCTGGTGAGAAGAAGGAAGAGGGAGGGACAGAGGCAGGGAGATTGGTGTGCTCTCACTTAAAGGCACAACGTAGAGATCTATGGCACACCTTTGGGGTGTAGGACACAACTGCAAGAGGGACACTACTTAATAAATTCAAATATTGTGACCTGGTTGTTTGTACCTTCATAATAACCTGAAATGAAAAATAAATAAATAAAAAGAGAAAAAAACATCAGCTGCTTTTCAATGATTCAAGCAAAATACTGCCTCAAGCTCTTATTGATTTTGCTTGTGAACCAATCCTTGTGGGTAAGGTAATCAAATAGTTTGATTAGATAATTGCAAATTACATGCTCATCCTTGGAATCAAAGATGGGAATAATCTGTCCCCCCAAACCTTACAGACCAAAATCAGGATGTTCTTCTAGAATCATGTGAATCAATAATGATCAAAGACAACTATAGATACTGATTAGACAAAGTTAAGAAAGTCCTTACCATGAGCCCAAGTTAAACCTATAATGTGAAAGTATAATTGACAAGCTTGTAACTAGCAGTCATAGCAGAGAGTAAGGTAACAGTTCCACTTAGCAATTTAACCCATGACATGATTCTTTGGGGACCTAAAATAGTTTTAATCAATTATTATTATTTCCCAATGAATGTCAGAACGCTCTTCCTGAAAATTGTTACACATGGAAACACTAGCCTAAAGCTGATTCCTTATTATTCTAAGTGGAAAAAAATTGTACCACCACAGCCAATTTTCTAAACTATAGAAATAGTTTATAGAGAAATGTCTATAAGTTACATCATCATACAACAATATAAAAGCCTTAAACATAAAATCTTGACCACACAACAATTAACAGAGTTTGTCATTAAAGGTACTTTGTTCATGATGTATTTGATGCATATTGCCTTTATCAGCCTTTTTTCCAAAAATCTCTCACCTTATTCTGATATTCTAATAATTCTCTTTGGAATATAACCCAAAGTTTTCCCACACATTTTTTTGTTAAAAATATTGTATTGAGTTTTGGGGATAAAATTTATCTCCCCCTCCCCCAACATAAACACTGGCTAAAAGTGTTGTTGTGAGAGATACACACCATTAGGAATTGAAAATCAGGAATCATTTTGCTATAAAAAGTTTAACTGGGGATATTTCTGCAGGGTTTTAACAATGTACTTGTTTTAGAACATTCAGAAGAGCCTTTCACAGGAGCGACGTGGCAAAGTAGAAAAAGGGCAAGATACCGTCTGTAGACTGCTTGAGGCTTGGAATAATACTCGGCCATAACAGTAACAAAATGTGTATACTCAACAACTCAAGTCTCAGAGTTAATAAAAATAAGGGATGATTTCTGTTTTTCTCCCAACTCTCCTAAACAATGTATAATAGGTTTAAAATGAAAAGCCCTTGCCTGAGCCAGAATGTCAGAGGAAGCAATTTAAGTGAGTAGGAAAAATTCCTGATGTTTAAAAGTTCATCGTATTTAAGATCAGGTAAAAGTTAGTAGGAAACTGTCACCAAAAACAACTAAAAAACGTCATTCCGAATTTACTAGCAATTGCAGTTTTGCAATCTTTAGGTGAGGAAAAGTCTTCATAGCCTAGCAAAACTGTCAGAAGGCAGCTGGGAGAACAGTGGTGAAATGTTCACAGGGCAAATAGTAGCTGAGTAAAGAGGGCAAAAATCACTTCTGACAAGGAAATAAACTATTTTTTAATGGTACGTCCTTTTCCACTTCAAGTGTGTCTCACCAAGGAAAGAGAAATACTCCTTTGGTTTAACAGAAAGGGCGAGAGCAGAATAATTAATTTATTAGTATGCAGTGGAGGGAAAGGAGAGGGTTATTGTTGCACAAACCTGCCTTTTCTCAACTTCCCAGAACCTGGGAATAGAGATTTTAAAGGGGTGGAAATGGGAAGGTTTACATGCTATGAGAATTTCTCTCTTCATTGATAAAATAAGATTTCAAATATTAAGGCTGCTATGAATTTTAAACTATGTTACAATTAGAGCACCCATCACACCATTTTGGACCATTTGTCTACACTATCTTGTTTATGTTATAAATTTTCCACAAAGACTCCATACATTATCCCAATAAGACAAGGAACTAAATTGTAATCCACACTTGTATTAGAGGAGAGGAGAGGAGCTGTAGACCTTCTCTTTCCACCCCCTTTAAAGTCTCAATTAGGAGGAGGGGAGGGGAGGAGAGGGGAGGGGAAGAGAATGTAGACCTTCCCATTTCCATCCCCTTTAAAATCTCCATTCCTAGGAGAATTTTGCTCTTGCCATTCTAGTTTTGAGGTATTTGTTTTTTCTTTATCCATAGAAGGCAGATAAAAAAATGTCCAAACCTTTTCTCAGACTTTGTAGAGAGCCGAATCTAAGCTTAGAGCACTTACCAAGGATGCTACGCTTGGATTAGGACAAATCCCCAAAGAGATTTTTCAGTTCTCTTTTTAACCAATCAAAAGTCACAGTCAGGTACCTCATTTAGCTCTTGTACTTTTCATCCAGAGAAATTCTCAACAAACCTTCTGGCCTGAAGAGCTCCATCTTGTCTTATATGTAATAAAGTCAGCTTTGAAATGGACTTTCTTGGGGATGTCAATTCAGTCTCCCACCATCTGCACTTGAATAATTTTAAGACATCTTCCCAAGTGGTATTCACATGTGCCTGAATAAGCCTCAGGTTTTCTGAATGCTAATTACCTAATTCTTTCAGGTGACTTTTAGGGATCCCTAAAATGAATACACCCTCCAACTTCAGTAAAAATTTCCTATTCTTTACTGTATGGTGTCAGGACAGCTGGACAAAATTAAACATTTTATTTATTATGCTAGGTGCGCGTGTGACTTCATTTGGGATTTCTTTTAGTTACAAGTCTCCACCTTGCTAGATCATGCACAAAAAAATTATTTCTTTCATGTTTCTTTATCTAATAAACAATTTAATTTCATAAATTTTGCAAATCTGAAGTTGCCCCTGTCTCCTGAGTCTTCTCAGAGTCTGGCTACTCTATTTAACCTGTACTTCCCTGTTGTTTAGTTACCTTAATTACCTCCTGAAATTCTGGGATTCCTCGTGGTGTTGTTATATCCAAGCCTACATCTTTGAAACAGATACCTACAATCTGAATGCCTTATTACAGTCAGTATAACAGTCAAGAGACAGGTAGATGTAATGTGGGATCTAGGATAGGATACTGTAACCATAAATGAACATTAGGTAAAAAGTAAGAAAATCTAAATAAAGTAAGACCTCATGAAGTAATAATAAATATGTATTAAGATTGGTAACACATGTATCATGCAAAGGTAAGATGCTAAGAACAGAAAAAAATGGGGTTTGTAGAGTCATGCATCTCCTTATAATATTTCTGTAAATATATATTCTAACAAAGTATATTAAGAAATAAATGTTGCAAATGAGAACTTGATTAAAATTATTTTCTTTTCTTTTTTTTGGGGGGTATTAAAAGAAAAGTTTAATTTGAGAGATGAAATTACTATTTTACATGAAGAAGATAGTAACTTTAACTTGAAAATAAGGAAATTAAATGAAAATTAAACTAGAATTAAGGAGAAACGTAAAACAGG
>CAUYTI010069510.1:0-54970 GCA_963575145.1 Galago senegalensis | reverse complement strand
AATTAGAAGTTCAATGTAGGAAATCTAATTCTAATGAACAAAAATGCACAATAACATGAACCTGACTCATTCCAGTATCTACAAATCAGATACATAGGTTGCATATTTTGAATCTGACAAAAGTCTAATAACCAGGATCTATGCAGAACTTCAATTAATCTACAAGAAAAAAACTAACAACCCCCATCTCTCTTCCCCATTCTTCAATGGGGAAGAGAGATGAACAGAACCTTCTTTAAAGCCAATAGGCGAATGGCTACTAACTATATGAAAAAATGCTCTTCATCTCTAATTATTAGAGAAATGCAAATTAAAACCACCCTGAGATATCATCCAACCCCAGCAAGAATGGCCTATATCACAAAATCTCAAAATTGCAGATGCTGGCATGGATGTGGAGAGAAAGGAACGCTCTTGCACTGCTGCTGGGACTGCAAACTATACAACCTTTTTGGAAGGAAGTATGGAGAAACCTTAAAGAACTCAACCTAGACCTCCCATTTGATCCTGCAATCCCACTATTGGGCATCTATCCAGAAGAAAAAAAAAAAAACCTTTTACTATGAAGACACTTGTACTAGGCTGTTTATTGCAGCCCAATTTACAATCGTTAAAATGTGGAAACAGCCTAAATGTCCTTCAACCCAGGAATGGATTGGCAAATCAGAATAATTCTGAGCATGTACGGGATAGCGATAAGAAAGCATGCATTTTTTTTCCATTGATAGGACATATACTAGATATAGTTTATATCTAATTGCAAGATGAGGCAGAAGGGAAGAGGCCCTTTAAGACAATTGCATTGTCCAAAGAAAAAAGACTATTTCATCGTCTCTATTCTCTCCATTAAAGGGAATGTAAAAGGCTAGTTGTTTTTTTTTAATTGAATGAACCAACTTAAACTTTTATAGCTTAATCTCATCTACCTGTTTTTGCCCATGGTCTTGAAACACAGACAGAGGTAATGCACTAATATACTTTTTTCTCAAAGCATTAACCACCAGATGTTTGTTTCAGGTTTCAGGAATGAACAAATAATACTTTAGATTTGAAATCACAATCACTGGAACATTATGTGTTGCTTTACCATATGTTTATGAGAGAAAAAAACGTCACCAAAGATGCTACTCCAAATGACTGCCTGTAACTCACAAACCTCCACATTTACTCCTATCTCCCTTCTAGAGCAAGTTTAATCACTTAGGGAACAAAAGAGAAAGAGGAAGGGAGCAAACTAGATCACTCCTAAAATGTTGCTAGAAGTCTTTTGGTTTTTCCTGTTTTTCAAGTCATATTCATGGACTGTTGCCTAATAAGAAGGTTGTGGGCTGCAGCTGAAAAAATGCTGAAGAGGGAGGCAGGGATGGTGGATACGTGTGTGTCCCCACACACCCTCCATCCCCAGAGTGGAGCTGTATTACTGGTGCATTTAACATCCGAGCTTTAATCTTCAGAGGAGTGACCAATCAATTGAAATGTAGTAAGGTTATAAAGGCTGCATACTGAAACCAAGTGGGAAAATTTCATACAGAAGCAAGAACACTTGAAAAGTTTCTCTCCACCTCTCATTCACTGGATTTGATGGTTATCTTAAAGGTAAATGGTTTGAATAGACGATAATCTGCCTGCAGATTTTCCCTTTTCTTTTGTTTTCAATCTGTCTCTGTAGTACTCACACTGCAATGACTTTAATAATCGTGGTACAGAGAACATATATATTATGTTTAAAGAACAATTTAACAATTTTATCAGGGCAATTTTGACTAAGCAACACTTTTTTTTTTTATGAACTGCAAATACTAAGTGAGATATAACTCTACTATAATTCATTGTGTGACCTCGCACCAGTCTTAACCTTTAGAGTATTAGATGTCAGACCTACAAAATGACAAGAGTTGAATTAATGACCATCAAATAGAAAACTATTATGAGTTTTGACATTCACCCCCCAGTGTCTTCGCTCCCATTGATTCATAGGGAGATAGGTGAGATGAGCTGGTGCCTAAACTCTGATGGTCCACACAGAAAGAGACAAGTGCACCAAGAGGTTACATCCTAAGCCAATGATTGACGGTCACATTGATTATCAGGAGTGGGAAGCAAGAAGCAAAGTAACATAAACACTTTTTGTTCAAGAAGGCAACAGCATGAATAATGCATCTCAGAAAGGTGGGAAACCAACACATTGACTCTTTCGTCCTTTTTGTTTTTTAAATCTTAATGGGTAACCATTGGTTATTTGGAAAACTCATTATATAGAGCCTTCCTGATGTCACAGAAAGAAGGCATTAATGCACTTACTGAAGGATTACCTTAGACCAGTGGTTCTCAGCCTGTGGGCCGTGACCCACAGAAACTGTGTTAAAGGGTTATATCATCAGGAAGGTTGAGAACCACTGCCTTAGACTGTGATTTCTTGTTGGTGGGCTTATCTGTGGCAGAGGTGGTCTTGTTGCAGGAGCATTGGTGGAGGGTGGTGCTCTGGGCCCTTCTCCCTTAATTCACCATGGTGTCCCAGCAAGTCACAAGAAACCAGAGAAAGATCTCACATGTCTTAGTTACACAGACAAACCTCACTAGGGAAATACTCTTCTCTCTCTTGAGAAAGAAATCTATCTCTTATGCATCTCTTCTTAGTTTGTATTCCCAAATCAATAAACGGTACTATAGTTAGAAACTATATTATATTGTGCCTGCCTTTTAAAACTACATCCCCAGTCTTCTCAGAGTGGCGTGTACACCTCTCCTTTGCTGAGGTTTACTAATCTAGGGCAACTTTGATACTCTGAGAAGTTTTATCCTTTTCTCCAGTACAGGAATGATATTTGTCATTACTTGAAGAAAACCTGAGGACTAACAATGGAATGAATTCACTTATAGGAACAAAGGAAAAACTTCTCATGTTTTTGCTTCTAGATAACATTCCTTGAGTGGGTTAAGTGAGGCAGTAGACATGAAGCCTGTCTCCCCTGCCAGCACTAGGTAGACACTCAGTAAATCTTGCTTCCTTAGTTTATGTATTTAAAATTCTTTTTTTTTTTACTTGACTGCCTTCCAGAACAGATCAGCATCTTAGTTTCCTCACTGGGCATCACTGAAACCACTTCTCCTTACAGTGCCTTCACTCAGGGGCAGTCTTCTTCTCAAACAAAGACTTTAGGAGTCAGGGGCACAAAGTCAATTCTGCTGACACCCAGGGCTCCAATCCACTCACAGTAATTTAGACATTGTCATGCCCAGTTCAAGGAAGGCCGTGTGCCTCGGTCTAGTGAGTTTAGTCTCACGTCTAAGCTCCTGCCATTGCCCTGCCAGTGCCCTTCTAAGACTGAAGATACATCTTATTCATCTTAATATTTTACGGGTAGAATTCTGTCATGAAAGACCATCCTTTAAGGTTGAATGTTGCCAGACTTCTGCCCACAGCTTGATCTGCCTGTTAAGAACTGTCTCTGATTTCTGGCTTTTTTGAATGTTTCTCTTTTCCCTGTGAGGTTGTAGCACAGCGGCTAGGCTATGAAACATCTTTCAAATGTATATGTAGATGCAGTGACATATATATGCAAATGCAGGCATGCATGTGCAGATGTGAGCATGTGTACCTGCCCCACCCACCCCCCCACGATTTTGCAAAAATGTCCTGGGAATCACAGATGCCAGATAAGAACACTTACTGTAATTTAAAAAACTCCTTTTGGTATAGTATTTAGAAAATGTATCATTGGTTACATATGAAAACTAACCTTTGTTATAATTTTATATAAGACAAAGTCTTCCTGACAGTTTTCCTTGTTCCCATGCCGAGGACCTTTGTGAGGGTGCTCACTGGGGTCTTAGGGTCTAGATTTTATGAACATAGACTTTACCAGCTGTTTGGTCATGGGTATAAAAAGACCTGCAGTTAGTTTTGTTTTGTTTTGTTTTTTTACAGTTTTTAGCCAGGGCTGGGTTTGAACTCACTACCTCCGGTATATGGGCCTTGAGCCACAGGTGCCACCCTAGTTAGTTTTTTATGGCTGATTTATTTTTAAGTGAATCAGAATGTCTTCAGACAGGGTGTGGGCTCCCCAGAGCTTGGGCTCCACCTCCTTACTCTGTCTTCCTTCAGATGCTCTGGTCTGGTTCCATTACCTTTCTTGCCCTGGAGGCACTGCTGTCCTTCTGCCCGCTCCAGCTCTAATCTAATCCCCCTGTTCTGATTATGAAACAAACAATTATCCACTTTTGAAATTTATTTTACAGCACATTTTTCATGAAGAATAGGGACAGATGAGAATAATTTCAAATAAACATGAATCACTAAATCACCAGCTTTGTTTTCCACCAGCTAAAAAATTCTTAACTATGGGAAAAATTTCTCCTTCTCCTCTCCTCACACTATAGGCTTGGAACTACCCTGCATTTTAATCCATTGTCTAAATGTATAGAAGCAGCTCAGTGAAGGCTCATTTTGTTTTGTCCCTGGAATAAAACAATACTTACCATACTATTCAAATCCTGAAGCATTAGGGTCCTTTTCACCCACTTCCTCCTAAATTGCTCCTGAAAATAAGTCGTTGCTTTCTGTTTCTCAGCGCTCCCTTTGAATGAGAACATAGGTGGGGGCTGCAGCACGGAGTGAATAACACTGTACGGGGACATCTGTTCAGTTAGACTTTCTAGTCCATCCTATAAGGTGGATAATGTAGGACACGATGATACTGTAATGAGGGAAATCTTATATATACACACTATTATGAAGATTGTCATTGTATCTGAGTGTAGGTCACTTAAGCACTGCTGACAGCATGGGCAATTTTTTCAAAACAACCTATCACTTGTTATGACTTTGCAAATGTATGGCAAAGTCTCAGGGGATCGCTGACTACACCAGAGCTGATGATACAATTCCCATTCTTCCTGGGACAGCAGCTCAGGTCTTCCCAAGCATCTCTGTCTCTCAAGTTATTCTCTCTCTCTCTTTCTTCTTCATCCAGATCTACAGAAGACTGGCTGCCCCAGCCCTCCTCCCCAGTATATTTTAATGAACTGAACTGAACTTAAAGCTTCTCATTTACTGTATTTATAACAAAGACCTATAGAAACTGGCACAAAAGTAATAGTTTTAAAAAAATTACAGCATATAAATCATAAAGGGGGATGAAGGATTAATTATTTCAGACCATTAGCAATTGTTAAGTTGATATGTATTAATATTTCATACAGTAAATCTTTAATGAAACTTTACTACTTTATGTGTAGAATATTGGAAAGGTACGAAGTATTTTTATCCCGTGACCTCAATGTGCAACACTGAAGAGCGAGTCCTTTGCTTTCCTGTCGGGTTGCACAGGAGTGAGAGTGATACTAATAAAAAACAGTGATTCACACCTGTCCCATCTGAGAGGTTGATTTTACGCATCAACTGGAATGGCCTATAGGATGCCCAGACAGATGGTAAAACATTATTTCTGGGTGTGGCTCTGGGAAAATTTCTAGAGGAAGGGATTAGCATTTGAATCAGTAGACTAAGGAAGATTTGTTTGAGGGAAGGTATTCATCAATCTACTGAGGACCCAGATTAGAAGAAACAGGTGGAGTGAGGGAGAATTTTCTCAATTGTCTGGAGCTGGGACATCCATTTTTTCCCTTGACATCAGAGCTCTATGTTCTTGAGCCTTTGAACTTTGAGATCTATACCAGTCCTGCCCTGTCCTCCTCCATGCTTCTCAGGCCTTTGGATTCAGACTGATTACACCATCAGCTTTCCTGGTGCTCCAGCTTGCAGGTGGCATATTGTGGGACTTTTCGGCCTCCATAATTTGCATGAGCAAATTCCCATAATAAGTCTCTTCATATGTCTATATATATCCTGCTGCTTCTGTTTCTCTGGAGAACCCTGACTAATAGTCTCTCCATCCATGGTTGGATGCTATTTATTGGAGGAAAAATTTAGATCCCATCATTAGGAAAATAAATTGCATAAAATTGCATACCTACTATATTTATACCAGTATTATGTGCAAGCCTGGTTTAAAAACAAACATTCAGAAAGGATGGAGAAAATGTACAGGACTCTGAGGCATACCCAGGGGTGACTCTCATAGATCTGGGGGTACCCCTTTGGAGAAATAGCATGCAATGTGAAGAGGAAAACAACTGAACACCTGTCTACTCATCCCTCTTTTTTCACTAATTTATTCTTCGATCTTGGGCAAGTTACAGATTTTTTTTTTTCTGTAAATTGAGGGATTGGTCATGATATCTTATTGTTCATGTGAAGGTTTAATACTGTATGATTTGTTCATATACATAATACCACAATGAGTTAACATAGAAGGAATAACCTTCACTTCTGTCTAAAGAAACACAGAAAGGGTGAGTGTCATTGTTATGCCCACAGGTGCTTTACACAGTAAATCAGACTCTTCCTGAGAGATCCACAGTGCTTTCAGTGGACATATCTGAGAGTCAGGTCTTCTTTGTAGCTGTGGCATATAGTGTTGTGATACATCATTTAGAGTGAGACAGTGACTTCAAATTACCATTGTCAGAAAGGCTAGCTCTGGCCACAATCCAAGGAGAGACAAGTTGACAGAATGACATCTTTACAGGCAGTCTGTTTGGGACCAGCTATTCAGACTGATGAACTTTCAACAGAAGAGAGGTCACAGTCTTCTGAAAGACTGAGAAACGTTACTCCCTGGGAAGGAGTGGCCCATACTCAAATGTGGGGAAGAACATGAAAGAAAGTTTCAAAGTTCCTAGAGTCAGGAATGCCCCCACATACACTTATTTGTGTAATATACATAGATCTACTTTTAAAACAGACTTTGGCTTAGAGAATTATTAAAATGGTAGTATTTTGAGTATTTTTTTTCTTGGTAAATTTTTTGTGGAGATGGGGGTCTCTCTCGGTTGATCAGGTTGATCTTGAACTTCTGGCATCTAGTGATCCTTCTGTCTCAGCCTATCAAAGTGCTAGGATTATAGGCATGAGCCACCACATCCAGCTCTGAATAGGTTTTAAAACTGGGGTGAACTGATTAAAGGACAGAGGACAGTTTATATTTATCCTCAGGCTCACAATTATAAACATTTACACAAACTCCTATTCATTCCATTCTCCCAACACAAAATGCTGTTTTCTCAACTTTTCTCCTGTTTAAAGCCAATCAACCCTTCAGATCCTACTTTGTTCATGACCAAAGCAATCACTCCTCCCATACCTGCCTGTGATTCCCAGTGTCTGCCCCACTCACCCAGAAGTTAACATCATATGCCATCTGTGTACTGCCATTTGGCTTTCTAAAATGTGGGCATCCTGTCTCCTCAGAGAAGTTATAAAAAATTTGAAGGGTCTTTTATTCTTCTTTGTAATCTACTTTACAGTATTTAGCATGGTGCTATGATTATAATATGAATTTAATGATTATTTGCTGAGAGGATGACTGGATGGGATGAATTAGGCAAATGATGTAGAGTGAAAAGCACCGTCTCAGAACCTTATTGTATAAGCAGAATTCACATTTTACTATTCAGTTCCTTAGCCATCATTATAAACTTGGTTAATGATAAGGAAAAGGATAAGGGGAATTTCTCAGCCTGAATTTTCCACTTATAAAGGGCATCACTAGAGAGGCACTGAAGGTCCTTGGTGGCATTCATGCATTCATTAATTCCCCTTGTCTTTCTTTGATCAAGTATTTTTTGAACCTATCTCTCATGCCACGTGCTACAGTCACAAAGACATGCTCCCTGTCCACAGTAGGAGACAGTGATGTAAATAAGGAATGGCAGCACAGAGGGCAAGGGGTGTAGCAAAATTCTCTACTAGATTTGGCAGCAAAAAAAAAAAGGAGGCATCAGATCTTTGGGGTGGCTGTGGGATAAGGCAGAAAGCTTCACACGAGAGGTAATATTTTAAGTAGACTTGAAAAGAAAAGTAGAAGTTTGACTAGTAAGACAAAGAGGCCAGGGCCTCCTTTCAGAGGAAAGGAATTCACAGAGCAAGGCACAAAGTGGTGGGGCAGCACTTTATGTCCAAGAAAGTGCAAGTTGTTTGACATTGCTGCTGCTTCAGGTCCCAGGAGGAAACTGATGGCTGTGAGAGTGGAGACGTCAGCAGTGGCCTTGTCCATGAAGGCAGGATAGACATTTAGGATCGTGGGCTGGGGGATTTCACAGTGTTACCATCATCTGGAGTGTGTTCCTAGAAAATCGAACCTTACAATCTGGGTTGTATCTATTCCTGTATGAAAAATTATATACATTTTGGTTTGATTTCTTGTCTATTTGTTTTGTTGTGGCATCTTATGATTAAAAAAATAGTATAAATAAGTTGTTTTTCAAAACCTAAAAAGGATGACAGGGATCCTAAATCTTTGTTTTGACCTTTTGCACTAAATGTCTAATAAAAAATAAAATCACTTTAAATCTGGTAGAATCCCCTACAATAAATGTATGTAATCGTGCATAATACCAAGCAAGTATGTGAAAGGTCTAATTTTACCTACATAACATATTCATGGTTTCATAGCAGACTTGTTACCAGTGAATACATTCTGGAAAAGCAGTGCCTTTTAAAACAAGCTTCCAGCTTGTTTTGCTGAGGTTTTAAGTATATCATCTGGGTTCTAAACCCTTGTTCTCTGTGGACAGCAGATGGCTCTGGAAGATAGCACTGGAGAAAGAATGGCTTAACATGACAGAATCTGGATGTTCTTGGCTGCAAGTAGCACAAAGCAAGAAACAATTTCTATCATCTTCAAACGACATCACAGCAAAGGACAGTTTTAAACAAAAGAAGGCTTATCTAGTCATGGGGTGAAACCCTTCAAAAGATCAATCCAGGTTTTTAAGAGCCCATTTTCACCTTGACTGTCCCTTGGTCCATTCTTGTTTTACTTTATATTCTTGTACTTGATCTGATGTTTTTCTTTTGTTCTCTATTTTCTTGGTTTCTTTCATTCTGTTCTTGTTGACAAATATTCATTGTGTATACTGTCTATAAATTCCCTAAGGCAGGGATTTTTGCTTGTTTTTTTTTTTGTGTGTGTGTGTGTGTGTGTGTCTTCTCAGTGGTTAGAAATGAGTCTGAACATAACAGATATTCAATTACTATTAGTTACATGAATGTTGGAGTTGTGGCATGAGATTACAATAGTGCTAACCATCTAAAGGGTAAGGAATCATTTGGTATGGGACACGCACTCAGGGAGGCCATGGAGTGTGAGAGGTGCCCTGATAGTGGAGAGTAAGGGCAGGCTTTCCAGAAAAAATGAAGACTAGGCTGTAGTCTAAGGAAGGATTGGAGTTAGGTGAATAAGTGGAATGTGGAAGGGGAGGGAAGGGGGGATGGGGAGAGGGAAGACTGTTCAGATAGAAGAGAGAACGTAACAGGTTTGAAGGAGCACAGGAGAGCAGAGCGTGAGATGGGGGAGAGAGGAGGCTAGAGAGGGAAGCAGGTGGGGGATCATAATGGGTTCCCCAAGGCATTTAGAGAATTTGGATCTTGTCTGGTGCAATGGAAAACCTTTGAGAGGCTTCAGGCAGAGGGATGATAAAATCATGGCTTTTGTTTTGTTCATAATTTTTCCAGATCACTTTGGCTGCTCTGTGCGCTGCTGACTGGGGAGTAGAGGGAAAATCGAGGGAAGAGTAGACAGGAAAATCTTTCTGTCTGTAAGAAGTTAGTAACATTATTTCATAATTCTGTAGTGGTCACACGCAACACCACATTTGTATACATTAAAGACTTCAATTTTTGTTCCTTTGGTTAGATATTTTCCACATTACAGAGAAAAAAGACGGAATGACGTATGCTCTGCTTAACAGAGAATGTCCTGCGTAGTCATGTAAATGTAGAGAGAAGGATATTACAAAAATCAATTTTGGAAAATTCTGTTTTCAAGGACCATCATGTCCTATGAAAGCACCATTTACATATACTTTAAATGTATGTATTAAATGCTCTGTACCAGAAATGTGCTGTCGAGAAAGAGAAACAATAGGATATGTACAGAAATATAAGAGGAGATTTATTATGGGGAATGGCTCACACAGTTAACGGAAGCTGAGAAGTCTTATGAAGTGCTGTTGGCAAGAGGGACAAACAGAAAAGCCTGTGGTGTAATTTAGTCCAAGTCTGAAGGCCTGAGAACCAGGAGACCCCGGTATAACTTCTAGACTGAGTTAGAAGGCCCGAGAACAGACAGTAGGGTGTCTGGGGCTGGGATAGGTCCTGAATCTGAAGACCTCAGAACAAGGACTCCTGACATCTGAGGATTGAGGATGATGGATGTCCCAGCTCCAAAAGAAAAGGAATCTACCCTTTCTGTCCCTTTTGGTTCTACCCAAGTCATGAGTTGGATGATGCCCGGCCACTCTGGTGAGGGCAGATTTTCTTTACTCAGTTTGCAGATTCCTTAGCTAAGCCTCTCCAGCAATGCCTTCACAGACATACCCAGAAATAATGTCTACCTGATTATCCCTTAATTTGGTCAGATTGTACAGGAAATTAATCATCACATCCTTTAAGGACCTGCCATTTAGACTAGAAAAATTTCCTATAGATATATAAAATTAATAATGCCATGTTTGTAAAACCAATCCACTCCTTCCCACTGAATTCATAATGCTTTTTGTGTAATGTAGTCTATAGAAATTTGTAGTTTAAAAAATAGTGTAAAAAAATACTTAAAAGTAGCATCCAAAATTTCTAGTTGTTTACCCGAAGAGGTCTCCCTACTTTTGTTTTTGTTGGGTTTCATTTTGCTTCCTCACATACAGAAGTGTACCGGGTATAAGAAGAAAGAAATTCCACTCAGGTTATTTTTCAGTGCTTTCGCTTATGAAATTCTATAGAACCAATTTTTACTTTTTCCTCCCTGACAACAAATTCGCTCAGGGCAAAGGACTTCACATGGGCTCAATGTTAAATGGATCCAAGGTCAAGCTGCTGAATCAATTCAAGAAATCAAAAACAGCAGTGTTAGTTATCATAAGCTTCATCCATTATTTAAGCATAAAACAAGGTAATTTGATTGTGTCTTTGATATATTGGTTTTCATCTATACACTTTGGTCTGATTTTTTTTTTTTCAGTTTGCTGATGATTTTACAGACCGTGTTGGGTGGAAAGCTATAGACAGTATGTAAGTTGCTATGTTATGTATTCAGTTCTGTTTGTCATATTATTGCTCTAGGTAAACATCTTTCACAGCTTTAAACTTGTTCTCATACCTTTCCAGTAAACAAAACTGAACTTTAAGCAGAGCCCTGAGAATTCAGGAAGGAAAAAAACACTACTTGTAGAAAAATACCTGAGATGTTAAACTCAATGTGCTATTTCAAAAAATAACATCCTAATTTGCAGGGAAGTTCCTTTCATTGGAGGATGGCTATGCTCACATTTTTCACTGGAAACATGAGCTCAGTCATCTCCAATTAGTCTTGGGGAGACGTTTGCTAGCAGTACACAAGCAGATCTCTCTGGCCCAGTTTTACATTATCGACAGGCTCTTCCCAAATGGCTTCTTTCTGGAATCCAAAGGAAGCTTCATGTCAGTGTTGTAATGTATTAGCGTGGCTGTTAGAAATGCTTCCGGGGCTGACTGCTTTCTGCCTGACTTCAGCCAGTGCTGTCAATCTCTCTCCTTCATAAGCCCTGAAATGATTTCACCCTTCTTCTTGGAGTATCTCTCAGAAAGGAAAGATTAACTTTGATGATTTAAGGAAAAATAGCTGTCTTAAATTTAGTACAATGGGTGCTCACATGGAAAACAAAACGGGGATGGTAGCCTAACTCTAATAAGGTTGGTTTTTAAAAAATGTTGTTTAAGAGAAAGTCCTAGATATTATAATAGTTTATTCTCTTAAAGGATGGAGTTGACAATCTAAGTTGTAAAAAAAAAAAAAAAAGAAAAAGTGATTCAGTCAACCTATGGGGGTTGAAAAGAGAATGATCTGCATGTCAACTCCTAAAAATACCAATTTACAGGGTGGTGCCTGTGGCTCAAAGGAGCAGGGCGCCAGCCCCATATGCTGGAGGTGGCAGGTTCAAACCCAGCCCTGGCCAAAAACTGCAAAAAGCCCCCCCAAAACCCAAGAAAACCAATTTACATTGGTATGACCGTGGCAAGGGAAATCGTGATTAGCTTGCTTTACCATTATATGGCAGAAAAATGAAAAAAAAATGTCATTATTAGGCATTATAATAAGAACAATATTACCTTAAAATAATTGGGAAAATTGTACTTTTAAAAGTTTCTTTCTGTGCTTATGTAGATTTATGAGTCAAGGTTTTTAGTTTTTCATTTTTTGCTGAAACTTGCCGTAGCTCTTCTTGGAAGCATCATGTTTCTAAGAAAATTCAAAACTCCACACTTTTATCCCTCTTCTAAATGCTCATCTATTTTGACCAGATGCTTAGTTTCCAAAAGTACTATGGAATTTAAACATTGCATCCATCCTTTACATAAAACTTTCTCATTCTGTCAAATGGGAACTTTCAATAAGTAATAAAAATCTTCAGCATTTTCCTTATACCAAATCACTGCTGCATTAAGGGAGAAGAAAGTTTGTCTTCTATTCTCACACACCCATCTGCAAAAGTCAAAAGATAATGAAATATCTGATAAAAATGCATAGCTTTGACCCTCCAAATCCATGTAAGTGAAAGGGGAGTGAATATTTCTGAATGCTAAGATTCGTACTACTATCATATTTTCTTGGCAGGCTGATTTAAAGAGCTTTATATGACAGTCAAGTTATACCAGCCTTGACAGTACACCTCGGTGAAAATGATTCGGGTCTGTTTTTACATTTAATTGGAGTGTAAGGGTCTGATTGTTAGAGCAGGATACTCTTGCCAGTTGTGAGGAAGTGCTACCTCTGAGAACACTGAAATTTAGGAATATACATACCTGCTATTATTTTCAATTTGTCACTCAATTTATAAATTTGGGGAAATGGCTTGTTATCTCTATGCATGATTCCTATCACCTAGGGTTTAAGGAATTGATTGCATTATACTTGATAGGGGGACGTAAAGGAAGATGGGAGAGATTATAGGCAAATCTGAATGTCAGATCACAAGGATAAGGGATATTGTACGACAGTCAGCAGAGTAGGAATGTCACTGTTAGACAAAGGCAGACAGTACTGCTGTTACATTTTACTATTAAAAATGAAATTATGCATATGATTGATAGTCCATCATCAAGAGAAATATGTTAAAGGGAAGTTACAGAGTTTTTGTATTTGTTGCTAATCCAAAATATGTATTAAATATCAAGATATCATAGGCACTGAATACTTTTTTGCTGAAAGGATATAATAGTCCATGTATTCCAATTCATGAAAGTTAGTCATTAAATGACTGGTTTGGCCTTTTAATCTGACTCCTTGCCCCATAGACCTCTGATGTGTCCAAGATGGAATACTCAGCCAATACTAAGCTCTTTCTTAGGCTTCGGGACCACTATTACCTCTACACAGGGAGCCCCATGAGCTGAAAGACTCAACACTGCATCAGCCATCTGGGTGTCCTCGTCCAGTAGCTCCTGCTCGGTTCTTTGAGATCAGCCCTTGTCCTGTTTGCATATCTGGATACTTGTCCTGTGTGTATCTTGTTATAGGTATCAAAATAAACTGATTCTGAAATTCTTGACCCTAAAACTCAGACTGTGTCTAGTACAAAATTTGCTTTCCTTCCTGGACTATCTACCACTCATACCTACTGCCAGATTCTCTGATATGATGCTCTTCCCACCAACAGGGAAACCCTTCTCTTCACCCCTCCCACAACCTGCTGCCTCCCGGCCTGTGACGTGTTCTGTGTGGGTTGCTGAGTGTTCTACTCTTTCCCAATGGCCTTTCCATGCTTTAGCCTGTGGCGTGAGGACTGCCCCGTCCTCGTGTGCTGCTGATGGAACACTGGCTCTGAAAAACCACGTTTTTTCAGAATTACATTTTTGAAAATCTACTAGTTATAAGTGGATTATAATATGCAGGACTATTTGTGATTTTGAGCGGAAAAAAATGTATATAACACACATATACACACATATGTGTACTCTGTGTGTATATTTCTGTTCCTTCATATCCCACACTCCGGATACTGTCATGCCTTAAGGGACATAGTTCTTTTAGTGGCCTAGACTTTAAATATTCTGTTTACCTCAGCTATAGAAGCTGATTCTCTGAAAGTCACACAGTTATCAAAGAATATCTTAGTTTCTATGAGCTTCATCTCCTCTTGGACCATGATTCTAGCCCTGAGGGCCGACCAGGCACTTGTCTTCAGAGTGCCAGGTCCCCCTCCACCTGGTCAGGTCCATGAGCCCAGAATTTGTGACTTTACCACTTCTGGACTTGAGTGATACACTGCACTGAGGAATGTGAAATCTGGCATCCCATCTGGTTGTTGAAGGTGCCAGTTCACTCAACTTGGAAGCCTGAGAGAAATAATTCAGAATATGGCTAACGCTGGTCAAGGGGAAACAGATAGAAGAGTTGCACGGGCACCTCCTTCCTTCTTGCTCCTTCCCATAAATGGATTCAAAGCCTGGTTTCTCCATACTGGCCTTTTGAAGAAGTTCTGCAGGTAACTGGACATAAGTACCGATTGTCGGGGCCTATTTGTGGTCCGTAGGAGGAAGCAGAAAGCACAGTAATATCTCAGAGCTGCTTCACTTCTATTTTCCTGTTGTCCAGCTGCCCTGGTTTTTGTGCCTCCAAAATAAGGCATCATCCTTTTAAATTCTTTTCAGAGGCTTCATTTTCTAGGGAACCTGGGCTAAGGCAGTTGCCACAGAATCAATATTTCTGTCATCCCTTGAAAATTCAGGGAACTTATTCTAGTCATAATGCAAGTTCAGACAAAATATATTTAGTTAACTGCTTATCTGAACATGTGTTATAGAAAATTGTGGCAGAAGGGAAATAGCAGCGAAAAGGAATTAATTTTCATAAGTTCTCTAGACATATTTTGGTCATTTTGTGAAGCGGAGTTTATTCTTCTAGGCTTTGTATTCTTGCTGAGTTTTAAGTTTTAACATCTGTGTTGGACGTGGGAACTGCATATAACGTTCTTGCTTTTATGTTCCACATTTCTCTCTTCACTACACTGTGTCGAAAAGTGCAGAGGTCAGGAGCACAGGGTCTCAGGTCACACTGCTTAGACCTGAATCCTGGCTCTGCAACTCAGGAGCTCTGAATCTTTGGACAGATTTCCTTTACTCTCTGTACCTTGATTTTCTCTTTGGCAAGGTGAAGATAATGGTTGTACCGTCTAAGTTTATTGTGTGGAATAAAGAAAAGAATGTATCTAAAATGCTTGCAGTGATGCTGAGCTCTCATGAGAGCGATTATTAGTATTATTTCTTTTCGTATTTGTGTCTTTGCGAAACACTGTGTGAAATATACTTTTAACTTTTTAATTTCAGGATGAGAAACAATGTATTCTGTTCTATACTCTTTACTCATCACCAAGAGGGGATGAGTCACAGTATTTGTTGCTAATCATACCTATCTGCAGAGAGTGAAGAGGGGTAAACTGGTCCTTATGATAGCAGACCCTGCCATTTATACACCTGGGTTCTATTTTATGGTGACTGATGTTTCTATTTCGTACTCTACATATGCCAAGATTTCCAGAATTTGCTCCTGTTTCTCACAACTGACCACTGCCTTTTCCTTGCTGGTTGTGTGACATTAGTTCACTTAAACTTCCTAAGGCTCTATCTGCTCATCTGTAAATGGAAGAGAATAGCTCCTCACGGACATATTTCTGCATCGTGACGCATTTTATTGGTGGGCCTTGTACTAGGACGTGTGGACACAAAGATAAATAAGGCACAGCTCCTGTACTCGGTCTACTGATGGCTAACAAAAAGAGTTGCCACCTTTTTAGACAAAAAAATGAAGGTCAGAAAGCATAGGACATTTTTCGAGGGCAACATTTTGCCAGATCTAAGATTTAGGCCTGTGTCTCCAAACTAGTGCTCCCTCCATTCTATACGCCTGTTCTCCTTTTGTCTGAACCCAGTAAAATATTATGAAGAAAAGTGTTCTATAAATGTAAAGAGCCTTACACATTAACTTTATTGTGTTATCTTAAAATTTATTGTCTTACTTTCTTAAGCTTTAGAATTTCCTCTTTTAACATGGAGAGGTAAAAAGACAAGTTAAAGTAAACCTCCCATAAGGAAGAGGAATTTGTAGGTGGGAAAATGTGGTTTTACACGATCATCTTTAAGTCAAGAGTTAGACTGAACATAACAGTACACACAATGAGAGTTACAAAAGTCTAGAACTTTAATATACAAAATAAAGTAAAATGAATATTTTAATATTCCTAAAAATACTAGGGCAGGTGCCAAGCAATATTTCTGAATATTTTATGTTGCCACAATGCCTGCTTATCTCTTACTACTACATAATTTTAAATGTTTAATTTTATAATGGATAAGCAAACTATTCCTTTATGAGACATTACATGGATGTAAAGTCTGTAACAAAAGTGCTGGCGTCTGCTTTCATGTCAGATCCAAAATAATCATTTTTCTGAAATGGTTAAACTTCAAAGTGTTTCATAGGTTTCCAATATTCGATAATAATCACCTAATCTAAAAGATTTATTATACCATCTGGATAAAAAAATTTTCAAATAAAATTTTCCTGATATGTTAAGAAAACAGAATCAGATTGGAAGTGTTTTTACTGCCACTGATTTCTCTTCTTCTTAAGATAATAACTGGTTTCTTCACTGGTAAGTAGATGAATAAAACCCACATACATCAGCTATTTGTTAATGCTTTGTGTTGACACTTAAAAGTCATTACTGTTTTACTTCACTTAACATGACAATAAAACTAAGGACACAGTGTATGAAAGAAGTGTGAACACTCAGTCAACCCCTTTTCCTGGGGAGGTTTTAGATGGAAGCAGTTTCAGGACGAGAGCCAGTGGCACCCTCACCTGGGACAGATTGATATAAAATGATTGCTGGGCCCCAGAGCGCCCCACATCCTGCCCATTCAGTCGAGTATATTAGCTGCTCTGGAAATTGATAACACACCTCCAAGCCAAATTGAACACTGACAGGTTGATGCCAACTTCATCACGCTCTAACCAGTGGATCCCTGGAAGCACTCTAGCACAGGCTGCCCTGCTAAAATTGCACACATAAATCAGCTGGAGTAAAAACTCCTTTCATGACCCTGAAACATTTCTTGAGGTCTGTGACACATCCATCTTTTGAGGTTTTCACTACTGATCAAGAGACAGACTCACTCGTTCCTAGAAGCCATACACTCGGTTTCCTTGCCTTTTAGGTTACAGAAAATGTCCTTTATATTTCGTAAAGGGATGTTGAAATAAGACTCCTTTGGTGTCAATTTTGGTTGAAGCCCCAAAAGGTCAAGGAGAAGAACAATATCTAGCAAGTATCCTACATTGTAAACCTATCCTACATTATTTCAATGCTTGAAAAGGAAATCTAAAAACAAAAGAAGAGTTATACTGGTGTTGATCCCTTGCCCCATACCCAGATCACTGAGGTGGAAGAGGCTAGGATGGGAATCACTATTTTTAGAGAATATAGGTGGAGTATCGTGGCAGGACTTCATCTCAAATCTAACAGGAAGCCCTAATAAAACCACAGGGAGAAGTTTTCTTCACCACTGAAGTTTGGGAGAATATGAGGCACTTGTTTTGAATCTATGCCTGGAAACACTAAAAGTGAGACACTGATTGGTTGGTACTTATTCTAAAGAAAATGATAGTGTGAAGTTCTAAAATTAAATTTAGTATTCAGTGCTAATACTAAATGTACGATTAAGTATCACGGTTAAGAGCATGTGTGTAGGAGCTACGTTGAGGTTTGGCTCTCCCAACACTGAGATTTTTAACACTGAGTGAATTGATCTCTCTATGTCTCAGTTTCTTCATCAGCAAAATGAGGATAACAATATCCCTATCCTCTTCTGGGAAAATGTAGCAAGTTAATAGATGAAACAATGCCTGGACCATAGTACACACCCAGTAGGGTGAAGTTATCATTATTGCATTAGGATCCAGCTGTGCTTTCACTGACATCAAGGCACAGAAGGACATGCCCTGTGGCTTAGCTGTGGGCCTTGTGGGATGGGGCCAGCCCAGCTTACTTCTTTTTTTCCAAAGGGACTTTGTTCAAAAGTGTAAGATACTTATTAGGATCAGGTGGTGCCAACAGACAGAAGAGCTGGAAAACAGAGACTAATGATATTAAGTCATAAGTTCTAAAAGTCATAGAATCTGTTATGAAGTCTTTGGGAAAGAGATGTGTAAAAATTGGAAAGAGTTCCTCCAAAGAACCTGTGAAAGTATTCCGTGGAAAAAAAAGCAGGTTTTAGTTACAGGAAGCTCAGAGAACATCAATGTCAAATCAGGAGAGCCTCAGTGGATGAGCTCTATCTTACTCTTTGGACTCCTTCTCCTAGACCCTGTGACTATCAGTGGGTCAGAGACCTTTGCTAGAAAGCAGTGGGAAGGAGCAGAGCTATTAGCTCATGAGATGGTGATGAAATAAGCACCACGGGGAAAAATGAAGTCATTTTCTATTTGCAATTCACGGTGTCTAGTTGTCTTAATCTAGGGGTTTGGTGTCAGGCTCATTATATCTGAGGTTTTGAAGATAGAAAGTTATAGGAGAAATAATTCAATTTAGCAAGTATATGTTTAGTGCCTAATGTATACACAGTTCTGTGCAAAATAAGATGCTGTAACAAAAGACATCAGCTTATATTTTGAGAAAATTAGCTGTCACTTAGTACAGTCTAGTTATATGTCTGGTTGGTTCAGTGATTTGGGACATAATGCATATATTATTACAAAGTGTCACCTGAAGACTGCAGATTTAGAGGATAACCAGTGATCTTACAATAGATGGCTTCTTGTGAGAAGTTCTCAGGCTTCTTAAAGATAATTAAGTAGAACTATATCTCTGTCAAATGTTTGAATAAAGGACAAAGAATGACTTTTGGTTTCTATTTCACAATCCACTCTGTCTACAGTAATAGTATTTAAATTGACAGTGCTTTTACAACCTCACCTCGTGGACTCATCTTTCTTTAACTTGTTTTCAGTTTCAGAGGACATTTTAATATACCACTATACATGAGTTCTGGCACTAGAATACCACCAACCCTATTAATCAACTGAATCTGCTTGTGGTTTTCCATAATGGTGTCATTTTTTGAGTAATATGAAATCAGATAATCTCTCACTGATGATGTATCTCACTAAATCACTCTCTGAGTGCTGATAACATAATGACAATAACATATTAGCATAATTCATCATCACATGTACCTTTGCTCTGGGGATGTTTTATTGTAATATATAAAACACTGGCTGTCACACCGATGATATATTACGGCAAGACTTCCTCAGGGGAAAAAAAAAAACCAACCCAACTCATTTTGATGGAATACTACTCACATCAGATGGTACCGCCCAGGGATAAACAGTTAAAAAAAAAGTTTGACTACATTTGCTATAGAATTCAAATGAAGGTCAAAGGCACTACAAATAGTAAAAGGCAATTTGAAGACAACAGGTATCCATCTCTCTGTGAAGGAATAGTTTCTAAAAGTTCAATTTTAGTTCTAAGTAGGTTAAGGCATATTTTTATCCTTAATAAATATTTGATATCTATGGTGTGGACACTACACTATGAAAGTTCCTGTAGCTTGCAGGACTACTCAATGAAATGACAATCTTAAGATATAGAGCTTGCTTGGGGCAGAAGTGGGGTGACTTCCAAGGAGAGATGTGTATGCAATGTATTATAATACTTTCTGTGGGGTTTTGCTCCTTGAGCTAATGCATAAAATATTGGATATGAAAGGGATCATATCATCTACCTAACTGGCTGGAGAGGAAGACTTACTATGGGTAATACAATATGTGTAGTGGAGTAGCCCTGGAAACTAGGCTTTCTGACAACTGTTTGTGCTTGGTATAAAATAATCAAAGTTGATTGTGGACAACTGTGACTTAAATAGCTAAAATAGGGGACAAGGATGGGGATAAGAGATGAGGGGCAAAGAGCTCTGTGCAAATCAATGTGACCTTGACCTAGTACAAATATAACCATTTTCTAGAAGAAAATAATGATGATGGTAATGATAATGACAGCTAACTTTATTTGGGGGCTTACTGGACACTTTGGTAGATATTTTGCAAATATTTTATTTTTTATATTAATTTATTTTGCCTTTTCAGTTTGCCCAAATACTTGCTCTAAGACATGGATTCTAGAAAACAATGGTGTTAAATCTGTATACACAATCTTAGCACCATCATTTTCTCTCCCATACAAAAATCTTTGTTCAAAAGTGAAAGATGGCCAGGTGCAGTGGCTGTCACCTGAAAGCCCAGCACTTTGGGAGTCTGAGGCAGGAGGATCACTTGAGGCCAGAAGTTGAAGACCAGCCTGGTCAATATAGCAAGACCCCCATCTCTACAACAAATAAAAACATCAGCTGGGTGGGGTGGGGTGCACCTGTAGCCCCAGCTACTTGAGACAATGAGGCAGGAAGATCACTGGAGCCCAGGAGCTTGAGTCTATAGAGATCTATGATTGTGCCATTGCACTCAGACTGGGTGACAGAGTGAGACCTTGTCTCAAGGGAAAAAACCACAATAATTAAGAAAATGCCGTGAAGGCTGTGTTGACCAGTTTGATGAAAGCATTTCAAATTGTATGTAAAACCAGCACATTGTATCCCATGATTGCATCAATGTACACAGCTATGATTTAATAAAAAAATAAGTGAAACATACAAGGTCCATATGTTCTTGATGTAATCATTTTTGCTGATATTTATATCCATAAAGTCATCTTAACTATATTATCCAAATAGAAGAAACAGTTGTCTCTCAAAAACACCCTAAATATTTATTTATTTATTTTTATTCCAGGTTTCTGATAAGAACATTATTGTATTTAAACATATACTGGTGCTGCTGATCACAGAGGTCTGAAGTTCTCTGCCAACGATTTATGCTTCTCCCTGTTCAGCTGATGCTTCTCAGCATTTTCCTTGGTTGTCTAATTTAAATGACAAGGCATCTACACAGGCAGGCTTATGCCCTACACATATAAAGTGCTCAGGCTTCTTTACAAATGCCTATCTCACTGAACCAGACAGCATTTTCCTCATTTACTTTCTTTATTACTATCAGATCATCATGAAGCCTCGGCAAGGGCCACTTACCAACCACACCTGTCATTCTCTGAGTCACCATCATAGCTACAATGTAAACATTCCAGCTGACCCTAAGAAATGTGAATCATATTACAATTTTTAATGTCTTAGCAAATGCTCATAATGTTCTCCTTCATTCTAAAGGTCAGGTAACCATTGGTAATGGCAGAGTGCACACGGGATAATGATCTAATGGGTAGTGCTATTTAATGTGTGACTTTGTGAAGAGACTGCCCACACGTATTTTTTAATTTGAAAAACAACAGGGCAGAAAATTGAGGTCACTGATAACAAAGCCACAGTCATCTGAGTACGAATGGAAAGCATTATGTTTTAGAAAAGTTTTTCAGCAACTTTCTACTACTATGAAAAGATGTCACCATAAATCAAAAGCAAACAAGTCACACACAGAGATGTTTCAGTGCTTTTTACAAGGCACTGGAAATCACATAAATTATTCAGAAAATGGCAGTGAGGTCCAATAGAACTCCTGAGCGAGCTGAGAATTCAGCATTGGAGGGTCAATTGGATTAGGACAAGACTGGCATTTTTAAAATTTATGACATTTCTGTCAACTGTATCATAAAAAGGCCTGGGTCAGAAAAAAAATAAAAACAAAACCTTGTTTTGAAATGTCCTCCAAGCATCTTATTTAAAAATTATGATTAAAGACTGATTATTTGCAAGAGGTTTACTACATATTCCACAAGTACTACTTCATAATCTTTCGTTGAAAATGATTTATGGAAAATAAGAGAGTTAATTATATTCAGCCCTTCAAATTTTGCATAACTATTAAGAAAAGGAAAGTAAAGACAGATGAAAACAATCTGCTTTAACGAACTTGGCAGTAGGACACAATTTATATAAAAAAGCATTTCTCATGCAATAAAAGAAATACTGACAATGGATTTCACGTTTCATAGTGTAAACTATCTAGACGTGGGGATGGAGAGGTGAATTTATTAATTTCTTTGGGCCATAACTGCTGGGAAGCCTTTCCATCACACCTCTGTGCCAAAATAAACTCAGATTCAAAACTAGAAAATGATTAGTGGATAAAGCATTGAAAGTAGCAACCATTTCCCTAGTTCTGTGAATCCTTTCTATAACTTCTCTCTTTTAATTTTAAGTTTTTATAGCTAACAGTTCAAGACAAGAATGCAGAAGGGGCTAGAAATGGATTTTCTCCTTTTTTCTGCTTGGGATACCATGTGGTTTGTGCTCTTCCAAATTTAGTCACATTCACATCAATGTCAGTTTACAACTATTGCCTCACTGGATATTTTCGTGCAGTGAAATAATAAATAGGTTGCTGTATGAATGAGGAGTTAGAATTATTAGAGTGTAATTAAAATATATACTTTTTCTTAAACAAAATTAGTTAAAGCTTAGAGATGTTTTAGTATGTCTATATACGTATATTCATAAAAGTCAGTAACTGTTCCCCTAACCACATGTACATTATTAATTTTATGAGATCATTTATTTGCTATGTGTAATTCAGGCTAAAATGAAACATCAATAACAATAAAATGAGCTAAAATCTTTATACTTTGACTTTAAAAATTAAATCACGATGCCAGGAGCTCACAATAGCCAAAACGTTTTTAAAAAACAACAGAGGTAATGGGTTCACACTACTAGATTTTAAAACTTACTACAAAGACATAATAGTCAAGACAGTGTGGTACTGGCATAACAATAAACACACATGTCAATAGAATAGAATTGAGAATCTGAAAATAAATGGTTATAAATAAATATTGATGGCCAATTAATTTTAGGCAATGGGGCCAAGATAATTCAATGGGGGAAAATAAGTCTTTTCAATAAATGATGTGGGGCAACCAAATACCCATATTCAAAAGCGTGAAATTAGATTCCTAGTTCACACCATATGCAAAAATGAACTCAAAATGGGGATTGCAGATCTAAATATAAGAGCTAAAACTGTAAAACTATTAGAAGAAAACACAGTAGTATATATTTGTGACCTCATGTTAAGTAATGATTTCTTAGACACAAAACTAATCCATAAGCAATAAAAGAAAAATAAAGTTCACTTCCTAGGAGTTAAAATTTTGTGTTTTAAATGGAACCCCTAAGAAAGTAATGAGACAACTAACGGAGTGGGAGGTAATATTTATAAATCATAAGGTATCTGGATAGAGATCAGAATTTATGAAGGACTCATACTTCAATTGTAAAGAGACAAATGGCACAATTTAGAAAACAGGCAAAGGGTCTGAGTTTTGTTTGTTCCAAAGAAGATATATGAACCATTAATAATCACACAAAAAGATGCTCAACATCATTGGTAATTGGAGAAATCAAGTCAAAATCTTAATGAGATATTAGTTCATAGCCATTAGAAACGACTATAGTTAAAAGACAATGACAGGCATTTGCAAGATGTATTGTAACTAGAAATCTAATTCAATACTAATTGGATTGTAAAATAGTGCAGCCACTTTGGAAAAGAGTTTTTTAGCTTCTCAAAATTTAAACAGAGAGTTAATTTGTTTAACTCTACTAGAACCCAGCAATTTCACATTTATGTATATATCCAAGAGAAATTTGCAAATGAAGGTTCATAGCAGTATTTTTCTTAATAGTCGAAAAGTGGAAACAACCAAAAGGTCCTTTACTGGTGAATGTATAAACAAAATATGGTATATTTATATAGTAGAACATTACTAGGGAATAAAGAAGAATGAAGTATTGACATGGGTTACAACGTGGATGAACTGTGAAAGCACGTTTAGTGAAACAAGCCAGTCATGAAGGATCATACGTTATACGACCTCATTTGTCCAGAATTGTCAAACACATAAAAATAGAAAATAGATTATAGTTGCTCAGGGTTTGGGGAGAGTGAGAAATGTATGTGGAATTACCACTACTGGGTATGGGTTTCTTGGGGGGATGATCAAAATGTTCTGAAATGATGTCATAGACATGCAACTCTGTAAATATACACAAAAATCATTGACTAGTGTACTTTCAATGGATGAACTTTATGGTATGTAAGTTACATGTCAATAAAGTTGTTAAAAACAAAATGTGGCAACGAGGAAGGTAGGCTCATTCAGCTCCGGGAACTACAGTCCAGGTCCCCAGCTGCTCAGTCCAGAGTGGTCCGCCAGGAAGGACCAAAGAGGCTTCACTTTCCCCTGGAGTCAGGCCCATGGAAACGCACGCCCAGCAGCTGGACAAGTTCCCCCCATCCCCCTCAAAAAATTATCCTCCTGAGCAAAATGAATTTTTATATATCTAGTCAAAATCAAATGTAACATTTTTTAGCACACTATTGATTTTGATGGACTTGAACATACATGTTATTATTATACTCTATTATACTGGAAGGACAAATTGTTGGCAGAACTGCATTTCCTGGGCCTTCTGAATAAGCTGAGTATCACAGATGTTTGAATGAACACAAACCATTTGGCTGATCTCTAATACAAATATCAAAGTTTACTTATTATTCTGTGAACTTGCATATGCCTTCATAAGTTTCCATTATCTGCAGATGGTACTATTTGGCAAAATGCATCTACTTCACATAATGTCTGATGGTATGAGTTTAATGTGTGTAAAACTGAATCAAACATTTACATATCTTTCATTATACCAAGTTATGAAATATTATAGCAAATGTGAAGAATATCAGGTACATAGGAAGAAGAACTTTGAAAAAATAAAGGTAGAACTATATTAAACCTTTAAAATATTGGCATGATCTATACATTCTGTTTACTCAATAATAACAAAGTTAAAAATACAGAAAATGTTTAAAAATCTTCATTTAGGAGAGGGAGTTATGGCTGTTTTATGAATGAAAAGGACTTTACTCTTTTAAATCATTATTTCTTTCCCATATTTAGACATGGGAATGTGTACTTTGGTATAAGTTAGTTTTTAAAAAGTTGTAATCTCATTTAGAAAAGAAGTGAGCAGAAGTACTTATTAATTTTTAAAAAAGTGATAATCTATTTTAAAAGAACCATAGTACTGGGTAGTTTTATGTCAATACTAATCAACTATGGTAAAAACATATGCTATCCCTTGCTCTAAGGTGAAGGCATGAAAACAAATAGAAGCAGCAAATTACATATCAAATAACAGAGGAAATATACTCCAAGAAATGAGGATGATTTTTCTTGAAGTACATTGAAAGGCATAATTAGAAATCTCCATTGATCATATTCCATGCGGGGAAGACAGAGTCATAACTGATACTTGTGCTAGATCATGTTATTTGGAATCCCTCCCCTAGCCACTGGCCCCTGTGAGGCAAGCGTACTTTCCTGCCTCACTGACTTTGAACTTGGCAGAAGACTTGCTTGGCCAAAGGAACGTGAGTGAGGTAAGTGTGTCACATTCAACCAGGGCTTTACTGTGCTTGCATTGTTTGGCTAATCATTCTGGCATTTCTGTCCCACACCATGCACCATGAGAAAGGCATGCTCCAGAGCATGGCTGTGTCTTCCACCTGGGTCTCAGAGTGAGCAACGTGGGATCATCCTAACTCTAACTGACATTTTAAACAGTCTCAGCTGACCTGCAGACTTGTGGATGCGAAATAAAGGCTGCTTCTTGTTGCCTCTGAGATTTCTAGGGGGTGGCCTGTTACGCAGCGTTATTATAGAAATTACTCTTTGTTTCTTACTTCCTTTGTTTTCCCAAACTTTCTATAATATTAAAAACATTAATAATTAAAAAAAAATTATATAGCATCTGCTGTAAAAGAAACTATGTGAAAAGGTGTACTTCATACCTCGAAAGGAAAATATAGTACAAAATAATTTAATTTATCCTTGATCCTTCCTCATAACTCCTCAGCGTCTCATTCTGAAAGAGGGACTATGCTTATTACATTTCATTATAATACAATCTCTGACAACCAAGGGAAAAAAAAGCTTACTTTCAGTTTGAACTTCTTGAAAAATGCTAGATTTTTTAATATAACCTTATAGTCACAGTGTCTAATCATATTTTAACAAATATACAACTACCTGTACTTAAACTGAAGACAACACAGATTGAGATAAAATAGACCTTGGCCAGTTGCTGTAACATAGCACGAATGTTATCTTTCATTGTTTTTTTTTTTTTTACAGTGAAAGATCTATGGCAGACTAAAACATATAAAGCACTTGAGAAAGATGTAATTAAAAAAGAAAGCAAAATAAGACCTCTGACACAGAGAATGGAGATAGCTAGCATGCCAGTAATTAAAGTTTGGAAAAGTAACTTTCGTGATCAGGAAAGATATTGCAGGGGAATGGACTTTCATCTGTCCTCTTCACGCACCATAAGAGACAAAAAGCCTGACACACAAATCATCACAGGTGAAGTACAAGTAAGACTTCCTACCAGATGGCTGTAAACAACTCTCAGAACTGTGAGACCCACACACAGAATTTTCCCCATAAAATAAGGGAGATTTTGTTTTCCCCCTGCCACAGGTAAACAATGTATACCCTAAAGCCAGAGGAAGTAGTAAGATATTTACTAACAGATGCCAAAGAACACAGACTCCAAGATCCAGGGTTCCCTGACGGTTATAAATGCATCTCTTTACAATAATTCTGAGTGATTTCAGTGAAAACACTTGAAATCTTATCTAGACATAAAGCTATAGCACCACGTGTCAGTGTAAACAAATGTGGGCACAAAAGCCAGGAAAGATAGTGCGTGTCAGCTGTAAACATATCAGTGTATGAAACCAAAGGTCTTATGCAGTAGAAAGGATGTTAATAAATTCACAGGCTGAGAGCTGTAATAAACATATCTTGGCAAATTACAGTTGGTCCTGTGCTATAAAATCGGCGTCTATGTAGAGTTTGAATTTCAGACAATTTGGAGTATGTCTCATTGAACCTTACAGTGCGTTTATGCATCTGATTTACAGCTGTGATTGTGAGTGCCTTGGGGATAGATCTTATTCCTATTTCTCTCTCCAATACTTAATACCTGCCATCGACCAGGAATGCAATAAATATTTGTGAAAGAGAAGGTGGAAAGAAGTACAAGAGGGAGGAGAAAAAGAAAGAAGGAAGGAAAAAGGAAGGAAGGAAGGAAGGTAGGGAGGGAGGGAGGGAGGGAGGAAGGAAGGGGAGGAAAAGGGGAAGGAAGGAAGGAAGGAAGGAAGGAAGGAAGGAAGGAAGGAAGGTCGGTCTACTGACCCTTTCCAGTGAGTCATTCTAGGTGTTAGGTGTTAAGTCACAGATGACCCTTTAGTCTTCAGATAATTCCTACTTCCAGCCAGTGTTAGAGAATTCTCTTCTCCTATCTTTCTCCATGAAACTCATGTGACAACACATCATAAATGAATACTTACATTGTTTTCCAATTTTTGAATGCGCTTTGGAAGATTTTTTGAATGAATAGGTATGAGTTTAAGCTGTGTTGCCTGTTACACTAGAGAATATGTGGATCTTCCTTGTGTTACTTGTCATAATTTCTTAACAAGAATATAATGCCATTTGCTATTCCAGGGTTCATGGAATACCAAAAAACTTAACATCAAAGGAGGTAGAGGCATAATGGTTAAGACGTGGACTTGAGCCTGGATTTGAATCCTAGATTTGCGTTTTTATTTGTATAATCTTTGGCTGGTTACTTGGTTTTCTCCATACTTCAATTTTCCTATATGCTAATTAGTGATCATGTACTGGTAGTAACCGTCATAGGCTGTTTACAAATATCTGTTCTTCTTTTATTTTATTTTTTTGAGACAGAGTCTCATAATGTCGCCCTCAGAAGAGTGCTATGACGTTATAGCTCACAGCAACCTCAAACTCTTGGGCTTAAGCAATTCTCTTGCCTTAGCCTCCCAAGTAGATGGGATTACAGGCACCTGCCACAACGCCTGAGTATTTTTTGGGTTGCTATTTTTGTTTGGCAGGCTTGGGCTGGGTTGGAACCACCTGTCCCAATGTATGTGGCTGGCACCCTAGCTGCTGAGCTATAGGCACCAAATCCTATTCTTTATTTAAGTAAATAGACGGATTGTTTTGCCAATGTTTTTGAAGTTAGGCATGGCCATGTGACCTTTCATAAATAATAATTCAGCACATAGATATGTGGATATCAAATAGCACCCATTTTTAGTGAGCGTGTATTTTCACAAGAAGGTGGATGTGTCTGTTAACAGGCAGTAAATGCAAGGAGCAGGGGATACTGGACACTGTTCCCTGTCTATCCAGTAAACACTCACTAAACTATTTAACTATTTCTTCTTTTCATTCAGAACCGGGTTTTGTCGGCTAATCCACCCTACTCCAGCCCGCCATGTTCATGAAACCGTTTGTGATAATCCCATTCTCTTCACCTGTGATTGATTTAGGTGCGGGCATTAGCTAATGCGATAGGAGAAGAAATCAGCCGGGGGGGGGGGGTTGCTGCTGCGCCAGCTTAGCAAACAATTCTTCCTCTTCCTGGGGGAATATTATGTCAGGTTGGGAGGACTAAGACTGCACTAGTCCTCTTACAGCCAGAAAGAGAGCTAAACTGCATAGAGAAGGGGTAAGAAACAGGGAAAGAAGTAAACGCGCCTGTAGAGGGTTGATGAGTAGCTGAATTAATTAACCCTCAAGCTGCCCTGGCCCTGCACTGACAATGCTTCAGGGAATTTAGAATCCAAAAGGAAAAATTTTAATAAGCTAGAAAACATCACATTAAACCATGACAACCTTTATTTTGCCAACCACTCTCCTCTCTGTAAAATTGTAAAGTTTCATTTTCTGTTACTTTAATTCTGTTCCAAGTATGAAAAACAACTGAATACCTCGGAGAGTGATTTGATTATCCTTTTTATAGTTACTACATCTGCACTAATGTATTGGGGGTTATCATGCTGTTTATTTTCTATAATTTTTCCCAATTAACAGCTATTAGCAGAAGCTATCTTTGTTAGATGAGTCAGCTGTGTGTGTGTCTGTGTGTGTTTGACTGGGTAGAGCTATGAGCCAGACAACTACAGAAAAGACAACTCTTTTTTTTATACAATGGTCAGAAAACTGAAATATCACCTTAATGCAATTCGAGTTGTAAATATTCACCTAGTATGCTGAAATAAAGTCTGTCATCCAAAATTAGAATTTAACTTAATGAAAATTATAATTCAAAAGTATTCTAAGGCTCTTTTTTTTTTTTTAAAGGAGAAACAAATTTCTTGAAAGGTTTCCGAACAACAAACATAGATACAACCAATAAAAATATCTGGAAAGCACTATTAAAATTTCTATTCATTGTATGAGAATTCACTCCGAGTAGAGGGGAATTGTTTTGCTGTCAGTGGGGTTTGTCATTAAGATGTAGTCTGGTGACAGAAAGTTGCTGACGCTTGTTCCCTTTGTGCTGTCACTAGGTGGGCCACCTCTGTGTTCATCAACTCTCATAGTCCAGTACAGGAGAGTGTATTTTGTTTTGAACAATTGAATAGTCACACAGAAGCTGTCCACAGAGCATACAGATGAAGATCAAGAGGAAAATCAGCTCTTAGTTTTTCAGTGTCCTTCGCTGGAAAAATAGCCATGTGACACGTATACCGTGCACCGTGGGCTTCTGTGTGAGTGTCCAGACTACTGGAAAATGTATTGCTTGAAATACGAAATGCACCCTCTATTGAGCACAAATGATTCAACCACAATTTGATAGGGCGATCATTACTTCTGCAAAAAGATTTTCAAGATGAGCAGTGAACGGTCATAGTCTACTGAAGAAATTGAAACGTGACTTGCTCAGCATTATAAAACGGCACGGTTGTATAGGTACTGTCTGTTCTTTATGACAAAAAGTGGAAGGGTCCATTAAACCAGAAATGCTGCAGGTGGGTTGACAAGACTAACACTTCCAGATACCTTTATTAATTCTTAGGAATTATTTTTCTTAAATAATTTGACTTTCACTTTCAAGGTGGCTCTGAAAACTCTCAAGGGATCAGAGTTGAGACAGGTCACCATGATCTCCACTTTACACTCATGATAGCGGCTACATGAGATGGTTTTCATTGCATCATTTTCTTTCTGTGGGTAGGTCAGAGATTCATACAAGAATTGGCGACTGCCTCATAACCTACCAGATGATGAGAGCTACAGATTAGGTAAAAGGGAAAGGAATACACTTAATTTTAATTACTTCTTTAGACGGGCTATCTATTCTTAAGGAAAAACTTGGCTGCTAAAATTACATATGCAAAATGTTTTTATTGCAACTGATTCAGAGTATGCAGAATTACGTAGAGTAAAAAATGTGAGAGCCCCTTTCTTCTCCACATCAGCGGCAACTGCTGGGGTGGGTGAGTATCATACCAATTCTGTTTCAGCACATGTAATGCCACATTTTTAATGTAGGATTTCTTCATTTGTAATGCAGTCCTTACTCAAAACAGATTAATGAAATATCTGTGTACCTTTGAGAGCCTTCCCAAGTCATAGAGTTGTTCATTCAATAAATATATGCAAACTAGTGTAAATGTTACTATGCTCAAATTTTAAAAATCCAATATGCCTGTGATTTTTTTCATTTAATAATAGGTTTTGTAGATCCTTTTCTGCCAACCCATGAAAGTCTGCATTATTTATTTATTTATTTATTTAGAGACAGAGTTTCACTTTATGAGACTCATAGAGTGCTGTGGCGTCACAGCTCACAGCAACCTCCAACACCTAGGCTTAGGCGATTCTCTTGCCTCAGCCTCCCTAGTAGCTTGGACTACAGGTGCCACCACAACACCCAGCTATTTTTTGGTTGCAGTTTGGCTGGGGCAGGGTTGGAACCTGCCACCCTCTGTATATGGGGTTGGCGCCCAACTCACTGAGCCATAGGCACCAACAAAGTCTTCATTATTTTTAATGGTTGCATAATATTCCATGGCATGCATATATAATAATTTATTTTAAATACCTATATTGGAGGATTTCAATTTGCTTCTAATTTTTCTGTATCATAAATAATGCTGTTATCAATAGCTTATATATGTATATCTTAGTGCTCTTGTCAAAGTATTTTTGTAGAAGAGAATCCCAGTTGTCTGACAGTAGCAGAGTGAAAATTTGAAATACTGTCAACTGTTCTTTAAAACAAGTTTATCAATTTATATTCCAATCAACAGTATATAAAAGTGCTTATTTATATTTATCCATGCCAGCTCTGGATATTATGAATCCTTTTAATTTCTGCCTGTTTGATGGTTAAAAACATAATCTTGTTTTGTTGGTAGTTTTCTGATTACTAGTGAGGTCGAACAATCTTCATGTATCTATTATCATTCCTATTTCTTCTGTGAATTCCTCTTCCTCTTCTCATTTTTCCATTTGCCTTTTTCTTACTGATCTATGAATCTAATGTCTTATCATTTTTGTCTTTTGTTAACCCCCCTGTTAGTTTCATATCTTTTCTTATGTTTGGGTATGGTTGAACAGTTATAAAAAGTTTTTAGTAGATATTTCTTACAAAAGCAAAACTCAAAAGTAAAAGGATTTTTACTTGTTGCTTATTTTTGTAAAAAGCACTTTTAATTTCATTTCTCCTGTCATTTAAAACATTTAGAACACTTGTTTCATTTAAAACACTTTAGTGTGCCAAATATTTGAATGCTAAATAGAGACTTTCCAAGTTCCAATATTCTTTTATTCTTCATTTGTCCATTTAAAACTATTTGTGCGATGGCTGGGCATGGTGGCTCATGCCTATAATCCTAGCACTCTGAGACGCTGAGGCAAGTGGATTGCCTGAGCTCAATAGTTTGAGACCAGTCGAGCAATACTGAGACCTCGTCTCTACTAAAAATAGAAAAACTAGCCAGGTGTTGTGGCAGGAGTCTATAGTCCTAACTACTTGGGAGGCTGAGGCAAGAGGATTGTTTGAGCCCAAGAGTTTGAGGTTGCTGTAAACTATGACTTCAGAGCAGCAGAGTAAGACTCTGTCTCAACAAGAAAAAAATTGTGCTACAAGTTGGGCTGGGCATGGTGACTATAATCCCTGCCATTAGTTTAGTCTTCTTAGACAAAAGGATACTGATGTGTGAACAAACCATGGCAACAGTCAAAGGCATGTCTTATGTCCAATGCCTAAATCTGAAATCACTGAATTAGAGAAATCTGACTATTTTTTTACTCTTCAATTTATTGAGTGATTCATTCATTCAGTAACTCTTGAATATCTGTATTATAATTAGTAAAGAAATAAAAATAAATATGACATTATATGCCTCCTTCAAAGAACTGAGAGTCTAGCCAGAGAGATAGATACATACATACTTATAGAGAAATCTTAGAGAATATTGACCCAGGTTGGTGGTACACTTGTGGGCCTGACCTGCCAGCGAACTCTGCTTCTCACGGGTGCTCTCTCAGAGAGAGCATCGTTAGGGATAAGGTAGGAGTACTAGGGACCTGACATGTTTCCAAATCCTGTATCAGAGAAGAGTAGTGGCTTTGATTATAAATGGCTGTGGCTAAAATATCTTGGTCCATTCCTACCACTGGATTTATATTTGAGTTATTTGCAGGTTTTGGAAATAGGAAGGGTAAACTGAAAGTCAAAACTGATAGAAACTTTTATTAAAACTCCCAGGGGTGTCCAACCTTTTTTCTTTTCTGCCACAGTTGTCTCAGGCCACACATTTAAATACACAAACACTAATGAAAGCTAAAAAAAAAAAAGGTCCATGCATACTTTTTGAAATATCCACAGATAACCAAAACAGTCCTCATATAGTTTGCATGTGAACTGCAGGTCACAGGTTAGACACCCCCGCAAGACATTAACAAGACAGGAAGTACTTTGGGAACACTGTAATCCAAGTGTAACTCTGAAGCAGTGAAGCTGACTCATTGAGCCATTTTGCAACATAACACTATCTAGCAGCATTTCTTAAAATATGTCCCACTGAAAATAAATTGCCAATGTAAGGGAAACAAAAAGTTGCATGGGAGAATAACTTCAGCTCACAAAGGGTTACACAGGTGTGTTAATATTGGATCTTCTGACAACCCGTAATAAACAAATGTATGCTGGGGAATCTCTAGGAAACAATACTGAACTCAAATTTACTTAAATACAAAACTCTTTTTGGTATCTCCCAGGAAAACATTTCTCAAGGAAAAAAAAAATGCTTTATCATATTGAAGGATCTGGTTTTGCAATGTACGTACAAGATTCCCATCTATTCACAATCAGGCCAAGATGAAGGTAAAAACCAAAATAGCTGAAGTTATTTACTCTAAGGTGCATTTAAAAGAAAATGATTGACTAGGGACTGAATTAAACATCTAATTATATTCCAGTTAATGATTCTTTCATTAAGCATGTGCTATATTACAGTACATTAATCAGGCACGAGATCCTTAAAGTTACTTTTAAACAGCTTCCTGCAACCTTGGTTTCATGCCCACCAGTACCACAGAATGCACTTCACCTATTAGAGATTTATTGGTTTAGGCACTTTGGGGAACCAACACACTTTGTATGCTACTCACAATGTTCTATGATTATCTTGCAGTTCAGGGGAAATACCTGACTGTATGTGGCTAAGCCCTCCACATTTTGAATTCCCACTGAAATGAGGAATGGGATTCAATGGAGTCCAAATTATTTGCTAAGATGTTTGAAACAGTGGAGACAAAAGTAAATGCTAGGCAGATTCCTATCTCAGAGTTGGTAGAGATACAAAATTAAAAAAAATTTAAAGGAAATCAGTAGTGTAGAAAAATTGAAGTGTATAATTTTAAATCACTAATAATATATAAGCAATTATTTTGATTAATATAGCAAAACTGAGACCATAAAAAGATAATTTGGAAAATTAAGGTCTCAGAAGGAATGCTAAGCATCTAAGTTAACACAATAAATGAAGATGGATTACAATCTTTATTAAAAAATAGAGACTCTCAGATTGATATTAGTGAGATTATATGTTGCCTAATTATTGATATTATATATTACTAATAAGACATATATCTAAAACAATTTGATCCATCTTCTTAAATATGCAAAAATGTGTGAAATATTTCAAAATGATCAAAAAGAAAATAAAATAAGGCTTTGTATTATTCATACTCAAAATAACAAAAATAATAGTTATAAACTTTTATACATAAAGGAGCCAACACTGAAATATCTATGTATACGTCATACAAAGCAAAACTTTGAGTTCTGAGAGAAATGGACAAAAACATAATCACATGAAAGATTTTACCTTTCTGAATTTACTTTCTAAACTTTTAGGTCAAAATGCTAGTAAACTTACAAATAAATCACCTTCCTAGGCTTCTGCCCAGCAGGAGTGAAGAAGGGTTGCAGATGCCTCTAATAATCACAGCCTTAGCTTAAGAATGGAAGGACCAATCTCATAGGCCTTTTAGCCCTGCTCTGTCATTCACCATAGGAAACTCCAGTCTTCTGGATCCACCCTCATCTACTACCTTCTGTTCTTCAACCATGAGAACCTGCCATTGTGCCCTTTGGATCTCACAGCCCAACATCAGTCTCCTATCTGATCCTCCTATTTTATCCATGATATTGTTAACCAAAAACTAAGTTTTCCTCAAGAGCACATCTTCCTATGTATAATTTTCACATCATGGCTCTTTCTTTCTTTCTTTCTTTTTTTGAGACAGAGTTTCACTTGGTCACTCTTGGTAGAGTGTTGTGATGTCATAGCTCACAGCAACTTCAGACTCTTGGGTTCAAGTGATCCTCTTGCCTCAGCTCCCAAGTAGCTGGGATTACAGGCACCCACCACAACACCTGGCTAGTTTTTAGAGACAGAGTCTCACTCTGGCTCAGGCTGGTCTCAAACCTGTGAGCTCAGGCAATCCATTCACCTCAGCCTCCTAAGTGCTAGGATTATAGGTGTGAGACACTGTGCCTGGACTCTGACTGTTTTCTTTACTCCTATATGCCATGCTGGGCTAGGAAAAGCATTTTCCTCTTGCTACCTTAAAACATAAAACTTTGAACCTAAATTCACCACACTTCCCTATTTTTTTTTTTTTTTTTTTTTTGCAGTTTTTGGCCAGGGCTGGGTTTGACCTCTGGCATGAAGGGCCAGCACCCAACTCCCTTGAGCCACAGGTGGCACCTGACTTTCGTATTTTTTGTAGACATATATGAACATCTCAAGTCATCACACTTCATTTCTTAAAGACGGTTGCTTCTGAATCATAGTCCCTCTCTTCAGTACTCCGATTCTCTGTTAATTCTTATTGATTTTTATTATCCATGTAAATAAATTTTCTGTTTACTTACAGTTCTTTTCTCTTCTTTTCCACCTTGTCTCAGCCATTCACATCAATAATCATACCCCATACCTTGTCATTACCAAATATCACCTCCTTAATCTCAATTTCAAGCAGCTCTTTTTCTAATGCTCACATTTTATCTTTCTCTCTCATTTCTCTAGTATCTTGTCTCAACTAATCCTTCAAGAATACATGCATTGTTACCTTTCGGATTGCCCAGAAAGCCCTGGAATTTTCTTTCATGCTTTTGCTTTTTCTTTTATCTAATGTAGTAGGAATGTTATTGCTGCTACCTTAAGAATATATCCAGAATCAGATCAGTTTTAATTAACTCTATTTTTTTATTCCTGCATATATTTTGTGTATATTGTTTTCCTTTTTTAAAAATTTCAAACTACTATAGGGGAACATAAAATACATAAAACTGTATTTTATGATACAATTGCTTTTGTAATGCCTGGGTCAGGTTTGTAAGTATGCCCATCACTCAGTGTTCACTGTACCTGTTTGGTAGGTTTTGGTCCATGCCTACTGCCCCCCTTACCACTGTTTGATTTTCAATGAGTTTTATTTCCCTCTACATACATATATGCTCATTAGTTACTTTCAACTTAATAGTTAGCATCTATTGTTTGTGGACATTTTAATAAAAGCCTGTTTAACTGGGGTAAAATGATATCTCCTTGTGGTTTTAATTTGAATTTCTCTGATGATTACTGATATTCAGCATTTTTCATGTTTGTCTATTTGAAAAGCATTTGTTCATGTCTTTTGCCCACTTTTTTTTTTTAATTTTGCTTTCAATTTCAATTGGCTTTCACTCATCTTAGTTTGAAGTTTTTCTTTTTTGAATTTTTTTTTCTTCTTTTAGTGATTCTCTTGCCCTTTGCCTCCCAAGTAGCTGGGACTACAGGCAACCACCACAATGCCCAGCTTTTTTTGGGAAGGGGGGCAGAGATGGGTCTCACTCTGGCTCACTCTAGGTCATGCTGGTCTCAAACCTCTGAGCTCAGGCAATCCACCTGCCTGGCCTCCCAGCTCTAGGACTACAGGTGTTGAGTCCGGCTTTTTATCCACTTTTTGATGGAATTGTTTGAGGCTTTTTCTTGCTGATTTCCTTGAGTTCTTTGTAGATTCTAGTTATTAAGCCTTTAGTGTAGGTATGTGAATAGTTTGTGAATATTTTCTAGTGTAGCTTGTGAATATTTTCTCCCATTCTGTAGATTGGCTATTAGCTCTGTTAATTATTTCCTTGGATATACAGAAGCTTTCTAATTTAATCAATTCCCATTTATTTTTATTGCTGTTGTGACCACCATTTGAGTCTTTTGCATAAATTCTTTGCCTGTGTCACTATCTAGAAGAGTTTTTCCTACATTTTCTTCTAGAATTCTTAGAATCTGATGCCTTACATTTAAGTCTTTTTTCCATCTTCAGTTAATTTTTGTCAGTGATAAGAGATATGGATCTATTTTATGCTTCTGCATGTGGCTATCCAATTTTCCCAGCACCTTTAATTGCATAAATATTCTTTCCCCTCATGTATATTATTATCTGCTTTGTCAAAGATCAGTTGGCTATATGTGGTTGGTTTTATATCTGGGGTTTTGGTTCTATTCCATTGGTCTATGTCTCTATTTTTGTCCTGATGCCATGTTGTTTTGGTTACTATAGCCTTATAGTATAGTTTGAAATCTGGTAATGTGATGCCTGCAGATTTCTTCTTTTTTCTTAAGATTGCATTGCCAATCCCTTCTTCTCAGTTTCCAAATGAAACACAAAAGTAATTTTTTCTAGATCTGTGAAATATGATGGTGGTATTTTGATGGAGATTGCACCGAATCTTTAAATCAACTTGAGTAGTAACATTTTAACAATGTTGATTCTACCAGTTCAGAGCATGATATGTTTTTCCATTTTTTTGTATCATCAGCAATTTATTTCCTTAGTATTTAATATATATATAATAAATATAGTATTTAATAGTATTTAAATACTAATATAAATATATAGTATTTTATATATATATATATATATTTTAGAGATCTTTCACATCCTTGGTTAAGTATATGCCTAGGTATGTTATGATCTTTGTAGCAATTATTAATGGTATTGAGTCTTTGATATGACTCTCAGCCTGACTCTTATTGGTATGTAGGAATACTGATTAGTATACATTGATTTTGTAACCTGTGACTTTGCTGAATTTATCCAAGAGTCTCTTGGTGGAGTTTTTGGGTTTTCTAGATATATAGTCATATTATCAGCAAAATTGATAGTTTGACCCCTTCTTTCCTGAATTGGATGCCCTTTACTTCTGTCTCTTGCCTGATTACTCTGGCTAGCATTTCCAGTACTATGTTGAATATGTGGTAACAGTGGGCATCATTGTCTTATTCCAGTTTTCAGTGGGAATGAGTTTCGTTTTCCCCTATTCAGTATGATTTTTGGCTATGGATTTATCACATATGGCTTTTATAATTTTGAGATATGTTCCTTCCATGTCTAGTTTGTTGAGGGTTTTTAATCATGAGAGGGTGCTGAATTTTGTTGAATGCTTTTTCTGCATGTATTGAGATAATCATGTAATCTTTGTTTTTGCTTCTGCTTATGTGGTGAATCACATTTATTGATTTGCATACATTGAATCATCCTTGCATTCCTGGGATGAAGCGCACTGGGTCATGGCAAGTAATTTTTTTTCTGTGCTATTGAATTCTGTTTGCTAATATTTTACTGAGGAGTTTTGTATCTATCTTCATAAGGAATATTGGCCTATAGTTTTATTTTATATGTATGTGTGTTCTTTCCTGGCTTTGACATCAAGGTGATACTGGCTTTGTAGAATGAGTTGGGAAGGATTCCTTCCTTCTCAAATTTATGGAATGATTCTTGTAGTAGGTGTACCAACTATCCTTTGTAGCTCTGATAAAATTTGACTGTGAATCCATCTGGTCCAGGGCATTTTTGTTGTTATTAGAAGATTTTTTTACTGTTGCTTTAATCTGATGACCTGTTTTGGTCTGTTCAGGACCTCTGTTTCTTCCTGATTGAGTCTTAGAAGGTTGTATGTTTCTAGGAATCTGCTCACTTCCTTTCAGTTTTTGAGTTTATGTGTATAGAGATCTTCATAATGTTCACAGGCATTTAAGGCTATGAATTTTCTACCTAGGACTGCTTTTGCTGAATCCCATAGATTTTGGTAGCTTGTGTCCCCTTTGTCATTCAGTTTGAGGAATCCTTTGATTTCTATCTTAATTTCATTATTTACCCAACAATTATTCAGCAGCAGGTTGTTTAATTTTCATGACTTTGTGTAGAATTGTGAGTTCTTCCTGAAGCTGACTTCTATTTTTATGCCAATGTGGTGTTACAAGATAAATGGTATGCCTTCAATATTTTTGAGTTTCTGGAGCCATGTTTTGAGACCTAAAATATGATTGATCTTTGAGAATGTTCCATATGCTGATGAGAAGAATGTATATTCAATAGTTTTCGGGTAAAATGTTCTATAAATGTCTATTTGGCTATTTGTTGTCCAATTTAAGTTCACTATTTATTTATTTTCTTCTTGGAGTCTCTGTCTGGTTGTCAGTGGGATGCTGAAGTTCTGGATATTTCCTGTTGGCAGGTGGTCTGGTCTTGACAAATTCTCTTAGTGCTTCCTTATCTGGAAAATTCTTTATTTCTCCTTCATATATAAAACTTAGTTTTGTAGGATACAAAATTCTAGGCTGGCTATAGTTTTATTTAAGAAGACAAAAGATAGGGACCCAATCTCTTTCAGCTTGTAGGGCCTCAGTTGAGAAGTCTGCAGTTAGCCTGATAACTTGGTAAGTTACATGGTATTTTGATCCTCCTTTATGTTGACTTCTTTGTGGTGAATTTCACAGGTATTTGTTCAACTTTTAGGTATCTAAACTCTAGAATGATAAGAAAAATTTCCTCAAAAATTCCTTGAAATATGGTTTCCAGCCTTTGTGCATTTTCTTCTTCATCTGCAGGAATGCCTATGATTATTATATTTGGCTGTTTTACATAATCTATATTTCTTGTAGGCTTTGTTTCTTCCTGTTAATTCTCTATTATTTTTTGACTGGCTGAGTTAATTTGAAAGAGTTGTCTTCAAACTCTGAGATTCTTTCTTCTGCCTGGTCTGGTCTAGTCTTAAAACTTTCCACTGTGTTTTGTATTTTCTTATTGAATTTTTCATTTTCAGAAGTTTTATATATTTTTTCTTCATATGTCAGTCTCTCTAGTGAACTTTCCCTTTCATTTCCTTAATAGTTTTTCTGGTTTTTTTGAGTTGTTTTTCCACTTTTTAAATTGCATTTTGTTAAGCTTCTTTACAATCCATATTTTGAATTCTTTGTCCTTTCAGTATGTTTATTTTGGTTGGTATCCATTGTTAGAGAGCTGATGTTCTATTTAGGGGATGTCCTTTAGCTCTGATTTTTCATATGTTTGAAGGTAGTATACTGATTCCTTCTCACACAAAAGAGCTATTGTTTCTTATTTTGGGGATTTCTTTCATTCAGATGGGGCTTCCCCTACCCTCGCTTGTATAAATGTGTTGGTAATATATATTTAGTAAGGACTTTTGGCTTTGCCTGAGGGTCTTTGTTGGCAATCTATTTTCCAGATGGATGCCTTAGTTGTAGATATCTTTAGAATGGTTGTTTCAGTTGACAGTTATTTGTAGTCTATAGCACTGGTAAGCTATACCTGTGGTCAGATTCTCTGTCTCTCTCTGATGAGGGAGGATGGTGGTCTTTGAACTCCTTTCTACTTTCCCAGCCTTGTGGTCTTGTGAGCAGTGTAAATTGTATTGGCATACTTACTTTTTTTTTTTGTTTGGCCAGGCTGGACTTGAACCTACCACCTCCAGCATATGGGGCTGGCACCCTACTCCTTTGATCCACAGGAGCTGCCCTGGCACACCTAGTTTAATCTCTGAGACAGTAGATGGTGCTTGTGGGTGAGAATCAACCTCACCATACGATTAAGTCAGTAAATGGTCTAATGGACTTTTAAAATTGACCTCCCTTGTCAGTGGTGCTTGCAGGACAGAACAAGTGGCAGTGTTGTTCTGGGGACCTATGATAGGATCTAGTCCAGTAGGAGAAGCACTCAAATGCCCCAGATGGTGGGCAGTGTCCTGGAAGTTCCAGATGGGTCCTTATTCTCTGCCACAGCAGAGGAAGGATAGGAATGAAGATGGATGGGGACTGGGCTCAGGGAGCTTGCTCTCAGGCTCCACAAAACCTGACAAGTAGCTGTTTTGGCAGGGGTCAAAGGTCTGTTCCCAGTCTCTGGGGAAATCCACCAGGGAGGGGCTAAGTGCCCCTACCCAGTGAGAACATCTGCTTGTGGAGATGAGGATGTCTGAGATTCACAATTTGGCTGTCAGGAATGGGCCCTGCTCTTCTCCCTTGTCTCCTGTTCTGCCATCTTCCTGTGGCACCTGACAGCAGGTGGGACCTTATGCTAGCTGAGCTTCTCCATAATTGTGCTGTGGGCTGGGGGCTTCCCTGCCCAGATCCATCCCTTAGCTTAGAGGGTTGGGGTGCTCTGCAAGTATGGTGTAGTTCTGACCTATACTGCACTCTCCTCTCAGTTCTGCCCACGCAGGCTTCCTGGCCTCCCAAGAGACTGGTTCATAAATCTACCCTCTGGGTCCCATCTACCCCACCCAGAGATGTGAGGGTGGGACAAACTGCTCCATATACCTTTTTCACTGGACTCCAGGCCTCTTGGGGGTTACTCTCTGCTTTATATCTTGCTCCTTCTTGTTTTGCTCTTCCACCTCTTTCCATGGAGTCTCTTGTAGGTTCTGGCAAACTTCCCTCAGAATTACACAGATTCTATGTTCCTCTATTCTTCATCTAAATCTTTTCCTCCCTACTGTGATGCTCCTGCAGCTGATGTCTTTGGTCAGCTATCTTCCTTTTTTTCTCTCTCCTGCGTATATGTGTGCTTTAGAATTTGAAGAAGGCTGTCATTCTTTTACCATTTAAGTTTGACTCCAGAATGACATTCCTTTTAGCAAAAGTCTAATTTTGATATAAAATTCAATTTATCTATATAGGCTTTTTCAATTAAAAGGTTTGATGGAAAAATTGGTTTTGTTCTTATAATGTATATAAATACATATTCAAAGTTCATAGAGCACAAATATTTCAAGTGATTATTGCCCTATCTATTACAAAAGCAATTTTAAATTTATGCTGATGAACTTAGGTTTTTCTCTTCTAGGGGTCTAATTAAGAATTATGCTAGGTGGATTATTTGGGATGCCCCTGTACATCTGGTATTTAATGTTCTTTAGGCTTCCCATTCAAGTTCTGCATGTTTTGTTTAACCATAAAACCAGAATTAAATTGGGTCTCTAATTGCTTTCTGCAGTTTTTTTGGGTATTAAAAGAATAATAATGTTATTCTGGTATTTCTTAGTTTGTCTCCTGCAAAACATGAGCCCCAGAGATGTTATTTTCAGCTGATAGGGAGCAAAAGTCTCTGTACGGCTGCGTGTCTTAATATATTAGAATCTTTCAAGGTTCTAACTGCTCATGTAACCTGACCTCAAATTCTGATGCAAACCCCACCTCGTGGTTGAGAACTCCTGATGAAGTGAGTTAAAAATGGCCACAGCCTCCAAATAGAACTGGATAGAAAAAGATGTAGAACCACTGGCTTACAGGGTTGTGGTTTCAGAGATGTGCTTTAGATGATAGCAGTGAATAACAAACACAGTGCCTGCTTCAGCAAATGGTTTTCCTGTCTCCTTTTAATTGAATCAGTCAGTTATTAGCCTCAAATAACCATTTCCTAAAGTGGCTGCAATAAGCAGAAGCCATTGTACTGTACTTTTCAAAGACTTGATTCAAACTCAGTAATTGAATTTTCTTGATTCCTCTAAGTCACAGGGCTATGACACTGGCAGAAATTAGCAGAAGCTAGTCCTGTTTAGAGAAAATCTGTTTCATCTCCTTTAGGTTGAAAGTGCACACTAAAGGTCTAATTAATTAATAAAGTGACTAAGTTGTTTTTTTACCTAAATAGGAAAATTGTTTTCCATAGCAAGAAGTACCCAAATATTCTCTAGGCTCACACAGATAAAACCAAATTGCTTTATTGCAACTATTCTTGCCTGAGTGTGTTATGAAGCATTAGTAGAGCATGTATAGATCCATACAGCCTTATTAAAATCCTTAAGTGAGGAGTAGAATTGAGACAGTATGTGCACTTCGTTGGGAGGTAGTTCCAGAAACTTAGAAAAGAAACACAGTGTTGTTAATATACTAGACACTCTCTGGTGGGCAATGAATCACTACCAAATCATCTAGGTTTTTATTTTTCTTGGTATAGTGTTGTACTTTTTCTTTGGAATATTTTAAAAAGATTTCTCTGGAAAACATTTTACACCATACTACTACATAAGTTGTATCATCCAAATCAGGGATGAAATATATTTTTAATAGTAGATAAAGTTTTAATTTAAAAATTATTTCAGGAAGCAGAAGACAGTGTTTACCAGAATATTCAGATAAATGTCAGGTTACAGCTGGCAAATATGGCCTCAGCCTGCCATGCTATGGCATGAACCCCTTGCTCCTCAATGCCTTTAGAAGTGCAGAAAGTCCTGAACAAATAGGGTCTGACAAAGATGGATTTGGCCAAGGGGCCCAGAGTGTACAGGTTTTTGGAATAATGTTCACCCTGATTCAGGGAATCATTTCTTGGGAAATCTGTTGGAAGTCTCCAGTTTTAGCAAATCTGTCTGTATATATGACTCCAGGCAGTGTTAGTGGCCTCACCTGATCCTTCTGGATTACAAGGTTGTGGTTTCAGAGATGTGCTTTAGGGTAGGGTGTTCGCCAGAACTCCCCATACTCTACTGAATAATCACAAAGGTGGTTCATATTCCAATGACTGTGAATTCAGCTCATCTTCCATCAGTGAATAGTATCCATTTAAGCAATGATTTCTTCTCCTCTCCTCCTCTGTTCCTTGCCTGGAATTTGCTGGAATATATTCATTCCACTTTCCTCTCTGGGTGACTCTTATCACCTCTTCCTCTTATTGTCTCTGTCTCCCTTCTCAAAGCTTTTTCACATTGTCATTGAGATAATTCCTCAGAAATGGATTTTTGCAAGCCAAATACTACATTCAGTTGCTACTTTCAAAGCAAGAAAATAGAAACTGGTGGTGGGAAAGTGATGGGAGGATAGTTATTCTCTAAAGAGTTTTCTTCATTTAAAAAGAGACTTCTCTATAGGGTTCTGTTAATTGCCAGCCTTCCCAGGGACTTTATGTATGGGTAGATGTATAGGAATTTGCTTTATAGAGCTCAGATCTATGTAATTCTATTATGAGATGTACAGAAATTTTACTTGGTGAGGTTTCCACTTCCTTCTAACTATTGAGATCATTTTTATTTGGAATGTTAATGTATCAAAGATGAGGTTTCAGTGTCAAAAGCCCATTTTAAATTTAAGGAAAAACATATAGTTTAGTTTTGTAGAGCAAGGAATAATTTCTGCTTTCACATGACCTTGAGAGTCTTCACTTATGCAAAATGGCTAACGACAAAATCCATCTCACCAGATTTAAGGAAGACTCATTCCAACAGGTCCAAAGGTATTTTTCCTCTTCTTCCTCCCCTCCCCTTGTTCTTCCCTTTCTCCATTTTCCCTTTATATTTGTTTTTTTTTCCCTTTCTGTCTTTTAGAACAAATGCCCAGTAGAGTATGAATACAGCAGTATATTTTCACACTTCTTCACAGATTTGGCTCGGTTGCCTCCATGTGAACTTAACTGTTGTTTCATAAATAGTGCAATGATCCATTTACACCTAGACTGCCCCTAACACACCCTATGCTCCTCAAACCCAACAACAAGTAAAAAAGAATTATAATTTATAAACACCTGGGCTTAAAAGCCCACAAAGACACAATTTGCAGAAGAGAAATATTTTGGAAAAAGTACTGGGCATAGCAAAACACTGTTCAGAGAGTCAATCAAAGAGTGATAAGCACGGGATTATCATTAGGAAGGCAAGAAATATGCCGCAGAAAGTGGCATTCTTTACACTTGGAAGTGGGAATATTATTTGGTAGACCTGCAAAAGCACTTTGGGTGATTTAATAGGTAAGAACTAGATCTTGAAATTGGAATTGAAAAAGACTTATTATATAATTTAGTCCTTTTGGCCGGGAAGGGAACAATACAATATTGGATCTAAATTTAATTGGGATTTAACTAGATTTTTTGAAATTTTTTCATTTTTCATCTAGAAAGCACAAAGTGTTCATCCTCGCAGGAGCAGTGATGGACTGCATAACCCAATAGTGCCTAGTGTATCTTAAATCAATTCTGAGCAGCCACAGTGGGGTAGTCAGAGGTGTCAGACTTGAATGAGAATCTAAACAGCTTTGCAGTGTACCCAGGGAAGGAGGTTAAACCTTTTGGATAGAAAATGATCAGAATCATAGCTTCTATTTTTCCTTTTTTTCCTTTTTGACATTGAGAAGCTATGCTGGGATTTCATCTTTTGCCCCAAGACTCCTACAGCAGTTTCTTAACAATTCTTGCTTACATAGAACACTTATAAAAAAACTTATTAAATTCTTTTGGCCTGAATCTATCCAAAGCCAAAGGTATTTTAAAGTACCATCTTCCATGCAAACAATACCAAGATTATAGCAAGGAGATTTGACATTAAAGAATAATAAGGCAATGTATAAATTAAGCATATTATGTTTGACTTCTATCAAGGACTATTCCATTTGCATAATCCAATTGAATATACTCTCACAGACTCCTATTTCCCAACACACAGCTCCGATATATTGCAATCAGACAAAAACACCAAACTATGCGTGATTAAAAAGTACTATAGTGATTGGGTAAGAATTTACCTCAATTGCTACTACCTTATGATGAACATATTAGAGAAGTTCATATGTCTTCTCATCTGTCATTATTCTTTCTCTCCCTCTGCCCACCACCTCTCCCCAACTGTTCTGTGATGATAGAATTGAGAGAGAGAGAGAGAGAGAGAGAGAGAGATAGATAGATATGAGTGAATAGAGTGAGTGGCTAGTGGTTATTTGTAAACTTGTCAAATCCCAAATCTCCTGGTCTTAGTCAATGTTCTGATCACAGGAAGCAATTTGAGATATAGACAGTCTAAATTCAGAATAAACCACATCAGTGAGATGAAGGGTGTTACATTTTCACACATAGGAAAATTCAGACCCTGTGAGAGAATCGTAAAAATGTGTGGGCAGTAACTGAGTTGATACCACACAGGAGTCATCAATGATTTTGAAAGAAGCTAATATGGATTAACTATAATGTGCTCTCTGAAAATGTACACATAGATGTTCTTAGAGGTTCTTAATCATTCCTCAGATCTCAGATCTGGTGAGTGAAATTCTCCTTTGTATAAAACCTATGGATGCTGAACAGATGACTAGCAGTAGTCTAGTGAAAAAATTAGAGAAACCATCCCAATGTCTGTTTTAAACCAAGTGCATGGTGGTGGTGATCTCTAAAGAACATCTCTGGATGGTGAATAGACTAGACGGGAGGGGTATGTCCTGTAAAAAAAACCCAGTAAACTATTAGATATCTTTTGAATCAAAGGATTTTTTATTTTTATTTTTTTTCTGTTTGAAGCCAGTATGAATCTTCATCCTTGTCATGTGAAAGTAGGTGATCTGGGCACTGTGTGTTCCAAGACCAGATAGTCAGCTATGTAAAAGTCTGATACTGAGTAGAACTTGATATATATGTCATCATAGGTTAGTCTGGGCTTGGCAATAATGTCCCAGAAGACTTCAGAAAATCCTATGGAAAGAAAGACGGTTCAAGAGATGGAAAAAAATGGCAAAGTAGGTAAGTCCTTTTTGATGTGGGTTTTTTACCTGGGGTTAGAGATGGCAGATATTCTATGGAATACAATCTATGTAGATGGAAATATCTACATGTATATCTGTAGATGTATCTGAGAAGAAAGGGTGGTCATTGTCAACTTTTGTGGAATTTCTTCCCAACTTTAGCTAAGGAGATGAGCCAATGGTATTTTCAAACTTAAACAGTTTTGTACCCTGTGTTTAATTATTTAATAATTTAGTTGTATTATGGTGTTTATGTGAATATTTAGCAATATGGAAGTTCCTTATGTAACTTGTAAAGCTAATTAAGAGGTATTTTATTTCACAGAAAACCAGGAGGGTCATGTAAGGTCTTTTCTGTGTTTGGTTGGCAGATATTACCGGTAACTCTTTATTATCTGTAGAAGGGATGATTCTTCTGTAAGATATTTTATTGCATAGAAAATCTACCAACCACATTTCAGTATGTCTAGAAACTGTTCCTTTCATCAAACTTGCTAACAAGTTGCAAAAAAGGAATGATTTGTCCTCCAAAGAAATTGCCAGATGCATTAAGGGAAAGGCAGAAGAAGCTGAGGGCCTGGATAATCCATCAGCTAGTTAATTCACATCTGAATAATTGAGAGTTTGCTTTACAGTTATTGAATATTTATGAAGGTTCCACATTGTGGTGAAAAGTAGATGTAGCAAGTAAAAATGTCAAATAAAACCAACTGCACGTAGTTTTTGTTTAACAGAGATTTTTATTACTTGACTGGAACAAACAAAATAGAATATGTTATCAAACTTCAGTGTGTACAAAATCAGGAAGTGGGAGGAGTCTGTTAAAATGGCAGATTTCTAGACCAACCTTAGAGGTAGTCCTCAAGAATCTGCATTTTTAATAATATACTCCAGATTATTCCTAAGCAGGTGATTTAGAGACTACTCTTAGAGAAATTACCCTAGATAATGACAAGAAAAGCTTATTCCCAGGAAGCACAAGATCAGAGATACACAGAACCTACGTAATGTAAAAAGGGAAGACAGAAAAGGGATTGCATCTTAGCATAAAGGACAGCATAGTTAAAAAAAAGAAAAAAGCTAATAGATAATAGATTGACGGAGAACATAAAAAAATTAGTATTTTAAAGATTTGCTAGAATGCTCTGATGTCTGTAATTTACTGAAAGTTACTTCAGGATTTAGGGTTAGTGTAAATTCTGCTTTAGGTGTGATTGGTTACTCATTCATATTAGGACCTCACAGCTCAAGGATGTCTCATTAGCATTTTAAAAGGAATCCTAGACCTCACGGGGGCCACACAACTGATCTGGGTATTTATATTAAATCAGACCAAGAGCTTTAATATTTATCATTATTAATGCAAGGAAAGAGTTTTCATTGGTTAAATTAGTGGAATCTTAACCATCATATTGGATATTAGACGTGGGCCCTCATTGGTGAAATTAGTGGCATTCAAATGGTTTACTGCTGATACCATTTAGGTGGAGGGTACAGGAATACAAAGAGGCCTTCTGCTAGCCTGTCACTTGAAGGATGAAGTCTAATCTTTAAATATTTCCTAATGGTTCAAGCAGTGAGCCTGAGGATTTCTGACTGACTAGATGATAAGGTTACAGAAAAAATCTTGGCCCTGGGATATTATTTAAGCTTCTTCCAATTGCTTTTATCAGGTAAGATGTTTGAGTATCCCTTATATACATATAAGAATGAAGATTTGGTGCTTTGTTGAGCTTATAGAATGAATTATATGAAGGTTTTGTACTTGGTTTGCTAATATTTATTTATCTACTTGCTATTATTTGTTTAATAAATGTTGATAGATAAGGCAGAATTGTTTTAACTTCTTATTTAGATTCTAAGGGCAGCTGCCAACCTCAATTTTATTTACTTGTTTTTGTTTTTTTAGTCACTACAAATATCTACCAAGAAGACTTTTTGTCAGTTGTCATGACCTAACTTGCATAGGTCAGTTCCCTGCACCCATGTAAAAAACCACCCTTCAGTTAGGAAAGAAATCTGGTGAGCCTTCTCTTTGTGATCTTTTTCTTGTGAGAAAATAATGGATAAAGCAATTTAGAGTTAGTGCCCTCTCTGTAAGACAGGTTTTTTCACTAACTTGCTCTTCTAGCCCCAAGAAGATATGAAAGAGTCAGCAGAGGGTTGAACAGAAGCAGCTTACAAGAGCAAGAAGCTTCTTCTGGGTAACTCTCCTCTCTGATTTACTCATGAAAAAGAGCAAATATGAGAAATGGGGATAGAATTTTAACCTTTCAGACACTGACCCAAGGTGGTTTCCAATGGAATGTACTTTCCATGTTATTTAAGAGCTTGCCTGGGTGGTTCTCGGCAAAAGGTAATTTTTTCCTTATTTTGACTATCTCAATCCTCCCCTTTCCTCACTAGTTGGTGGTTTAAAAAAAAGATTTAAAAACTAATCAGAAAGCTCTAGTTGTATGTTCTCCAATTTTCTCTGCTTAAATATTTTGAAATAACAAGATGCTTTTAGCATATCTGCTCAGAAAAGAAGTTATATCAGCTTATAATACCTTTCACATTTATTTATATACAGGCGCTTAGATATAAAAATGTTCAAATGTGCTGCATGATAATTTGTTTTTCTACAGTATAAATGAAACTGGAAATGGGAAAATGGAAATGTATCTATCTATGAGTATTTATAGCAACATCTTTTCTGAGGTGATATTGTATAATTTCAGAACATGTAACTAAATACCCTTCCATGTTGAACAGTAAAAATACCTATAATGTCATTTCAAAGTATTAAAAAGTCAAATTATGGAGCAGCAGATTAATTAAACCATAGGCATTGTGAATGTTTAAGAATCTTGCTCTAAAATGTCACTCTTTCAATAAAAGATACGTAGTCTGGCATTGTGTGCCTCTTACAGTTATATCATCTATTAGACAATGTTAACATGCAGAAAGTAAGAGATTACCTATAAATAACTTGGTATATGTTTGCCATATCTTGCCAACTAATTATCATCCTGAGATACATTGGTTCTGATTAATAAATCAAAAGGGAAACTCAATTATGAATGCATGCAATCAAACTTCATATGCAAGCCAAAATCAGCCCAGCATTTGTAAGTCAGAAGAACCAGTTAGGGAACTAATATGGTAGTTCCAGGGCCACATTGTGTGGAAAATAATGCTCTCCAGTTTAATAGAAAGAGGTAAGTGAAAGAATACTTAAAAGACAAACTACTTGGAAATTACATATGGCGACAGGACACTAATAGAAATAAAGGGCTCACATTGAAATAGAAATGACAGGTCTTCAATTCCTTACAGAATTGAAATTCAAGAGGTGTTTATTGAATAAAATAACCAAAGCCTTTTCTCGGTGGGGTTGTTTTTAGGTCAAGGAAAGACAGCCTGTTTTTGATTATGACCCACGACACAAGGGACTGTGATAGGTTCCATTTTGTCCTCCCAGTTTCCTATGTTGATGTTACTTAACCATCAGCACCTCAGAATACATTTTACTTGGAAATCCAGCCGTCATCAATGTAATTAGTTGAAATGAGGTCATACACTGGAGTAGGGCAGGTATACGTATAATCCAAAGTAGTTGGTATACTTATGTCTCTATATTTGGATATAGAGACACTCATGAACAAGAGAATGCTATGTGAGTGTGAAGGCAGAGACAGGGCTGTGCTTCTACAAGCCAAGGAAAACCAAACACTGCCAGCAAACTACCATAAGCTAGGACAGAGGCAGAAGATTATTCCTCAAAACTTTCAGAAGAAATCAAGCCTAGAGTAGAGTCCTTGACCTCACACTTTCAGCCTCAGAATGCTAAGACAATCTATCCAGTTGATTAAGCCACCCAGTTTGTGGGTGGCAACTCTAGTATAACTTTGTTATGGTGGCCCTAGGAAACTAATAACATAAATAGAAAATAACAGTAAAAACACAATCTCTCCTCAAAATGCTTATGAACAGTAGTTTCTATAGTACATGTTTGTAGAAAATTCTATTGGTAGAGTTTTGTTTTATCAATAGCAACCTTTGGGAGTCCGAAAACAGAGCCAGGTAAAAGGGGAAACATGTTACTCTGCCTGAATTTTGACAAGGTTGAAGGCAAAGGGAATAAATAATTCAAGGCATTAGTGGGCATCCTTGAAATGGGAGACCCTGCTATCCAGGCTGGGAAGAACAGTGAGGGAAGGCCATTGGGAAGAGTATGTGCGTTGAGGAGCAGGATAAAAGCTGGGAAACGTGGGGTCAGTAGGATAAGTGGAAGGATAGATAGTTACAGAATTTTACTTTAAGGACTTCCACTTTTTTGGATCTGGATTTGGGTAGATGTGCTTTTAATAAAGGACAAATATGAGGAAGTTGAACTTTTAAAACATTTTTACTATGCTGATATATGTCTCAAATTCAAATAAACTGCATGTAGATTTCCCCTTATCAGTCTTTCTAAACATTTCCTCTTAAAAATATAGACAAGCCAAGACATACACTCAACAGAGGACACTTTTGTTTTGTTTTTCGAGACAGAGTCTCACTTTGTTGCCCTCAGGAGAGTGCTGAGTATGGTGGCTTCATAGCTCATAGAAACCTCAAACAATTGGGCTCAAATGATTCTCTTGCCTCTGACTCCCGAGTAGCTGGGACTACAGGTATCCACCACAATACCTGGTGATTTTTAGAGACTCACTTTTTCACACTCCAACCCAGGTCTTGAACTCCTGAGCTTAGGGGATTCATCTACCTCCACCTCTCAGAGTGCTATGATTATAGGCGTGAGCCACCACCTGACTGACAGTTTGTTCCCTGGGGTCTGAATGCTCCAGGTGAGGGCTCTTTCTTACAGTTTGGGACAGGGCTTGCAACCTGGCCTGCTAAGACATTCTCACCAAAGAAGACCCCCCTTTTTCCAGGGTGCTTCTGAGTCCTTTATACTATTCTCATTTATCCCTTGCTTAATCTTTGGTGGTTTTATGTAATATTTTAAAGCATGTTTTGCCTTGATTGATTAACATCATGCATTTAGTTACTATTAACATTTTTTAAAGTGAGAATGAGAGATATTTTCATGAAAAAACGGGCTGATTGCCTACGCCCAAAGCAAAAGAGGCCTAGTATAGTATTTGTTCCTTTTTCCTTGTCTCCCTTTCTCAAGCTCTTAGATTTGAGATCTTATAATACTCCTACAAAGACTTCTGCTGTGATTTGAGCTATAGGTGAGCTTCAGAATCTAGAGGAAAGTCCTAAGGCAGGGTGGTGGCCTAAATCATACATAAAGAATGGTTTTGACTCACAGCATACCCTGGGGGGAGAAAGGATAGTTAGTCCAATAGGAGAGCAAAGTATTTTTCACTTCTCAGAGAAGTGCAGATTTTGTCTTTGCAGATCATGCCCTTTGTATACATGGACTACAAATGTGTGATCCTCAAACTTGTGTACATCCGTGTAAGCTCAAAGCCAAATTCAGAAGGTTGTGATTGGAACCTAATGCTTTAGGAGGACTCTTGAAATGAAAACAAATCTTACCACAACTTTAATTTTAAGATTTTTTTTACTTATGTCTAGAATTTTCATTTTAATCTCTCAAGATTAAGAATGACCAACTAACATACAACCACCACCACTGAAAACACAAATTGGTCTCCTTTCAAGGAAGAATTTTATGATTCTCCTGGTTTGGAGGTTTTAAAAACTTGGCTAAGTTACTGCAATTTTGAATAGGCTTTTTAGTCTCAATATATGCAGAATCTGATTATTCTACTTAAAAGTTACAGAATTTACATCTTGAAAATCAAAGTTTTAGGAAGTGTCTCAGTGATAGTATTCCATTCAACATAAACTCTCATGTTTTATAAAGTTTCTGGAGTCAGCTGAAGAGAAACTCTTGAACTACCTTAACCTGGTAAGATGAACGTGGGTACCTGAGACGCCTCTAAGTAAGCTGACCATGGCTAGGGAGCCCAGTCTTTGTGGCAATTATTTTTACTCTGAAATTGTTTTGATAATGTTATCAAAAATCCTTCTTGATATTTTACATTTATATGAAAAAACTCAGTGTATAGGATGAAGATGCAGAAAAAGATTGAAGGTGCTATGGCACCACACAAAGAGATGTTATTTCTGGATTTATGAAAGCAGCAGGGAACTAATATTTTCTACTTTATTATAGGAAGTAATTCACTTTAGAAATACAGTGAAAAATACCACATCAAACGTGTACTTTGAGCAAATACGCTGATAAAAGTGACAATATATAGAAAAGACAAATTAAAAACTGGAAGAACTCAGATTAGACCAAAATAGGACCACTATCTTAAACATTTTCTTACTTAGAAGAAATTGGGATATGATATTAGGATGTCACTTTTTTTTTGTATGCTGAGTAGACCTGTAGTTAATTTAATACATTTATTTTCGTAACATGGACCTAGACTATTTTGAGCAATCCCTTTGTCATCTCAATGAATTCAAAACTGAAGAATACTCTGCAGATATTGTTATCTATCAATGGCTATTCTGGCAGACGCTTTCTGGTGGTAATAGCTGAGATTCTGGATCAGGCTGCTGTCTCAATGGGGCCTATTTCTGTCAGAGTGCACCAGCATCATATTTCTCTTATAAATTGTGACCTACCTCACATTTCTTCTCTTCTATCTTGCATTGTTTCAGGCAAGCGCAATTCAAGCTTGCCTGAATTTACGGTGAGAGACAAGGGACCTCACAATCTGGTCCCATCATCTTTCAAATTAGAAAGTTCAGATGCATCTGCATTGCATTTCCTGCCAACGTAAATGGCAGGATGGCTACAATCTCAGGAGTAGTGCGACATGATGAGTTTTTAAAAACTCTTATTAGAAACTATATTGGTGGAATGTGACCTAGATTAGCCTTACAAATTGAAAGCTAGAAAGCTAGTAAAAATGAATATATAGTAATATTTTAAAAAATCCAAGAGGACAGTGCAAAATACCAAAGGGAGTGTAACAAATGGTGTTATCTATGACTTTTCTTATAATCTTCTTCCTGTCAATGTTTTATGGATATTTAAGAGTAGGAATAAAAAAAAGCCATAGGAATAGATAGGTAGAAACAGAATTTAAAATATCATAGAAAGTGTACTCCTGTATTCTTGAAATTTTCTTATATTCCTCTGTTTGAGGATAAGAAAAATGACCATCTACAAAGAATTCTTGAGTGATCTTCCTTTGTGCTAAAATGCTTTATATTTTGGGGTGGGGCTAAATATGTAAATAAATTGTAAAGGTAGCGGTAGGATGGAGACTTTTACTTGAACAAATGTACTCGAAACTCAGTGATTATGGAACCTAAAGAATAGTCTGTGGTAATGGAGGACAATATTGAGAACTGTTTTATTCAGAATTCAGAAACCTAAAACCACTCCCATCCAACAAATCCATTTGGACATATATCCATACATTTGAGAAAAATATATTCATAAAATCACCAATTATTTTTCAAAACAGTGCCTGCAATCACAAAATTGCTATTATCACTTCTAATAATTTTCCCAGGACCCAGAACATTCATTGTGGTATAGTTTATATTTTAATATTCTCTTCATGTTTAACCTTTTACTGCTCCTGTCTTCAGTAGCGTGGGTTTAGTCAAGTTGCTGGGTTTTTCTCTCTGTTTTTTTCCCTCTGAGGAGCAACTAGATTCTAAGATACAGGAATCTTTGGTAGAAGGTACTGAGGCCAAAGCTGTAGAGCTTTCACTGCCTCACATCTCCTTCTGAAATCATGGTTTTTGTTTTGCTCTGTAAGACATTTTCATGGTCTCTTCCATGTTCTCAAAATTATTCATTTCATTCATATGCACAAAAACTTAGCAATGGCATATAAAATGCCACTGGGATGTCCGCATGTTTTATTTCTTTGCCTTGTTTCTCTTCATTCTTTTCTCTCTCCCACCTGATTTAGTCCAACACATGACTTCTGTCACTTATTTTAACAATTCTTTTTTCTAATTTTATATTTGATCTTTTCACTGGGATTATGTTTCCAATTATAGGTAAAATTTTATCAGTGGAAATACTGTCAATTTAAAGTCCATCATTGGAATTCCAATATAAGACAGGGAAACGTCTCAGTAAACTATTAGGAGACAATTTGATCCTTCCTCTCTAGGTGACTACTTCAGGGTTCTGAAGCTTTCAGATGCATCCACTTGAGTAAAATCATTGTTTACTGGGGTTCATTAAAATGTACATTTTCCATCTTAGACAACAGTAAACTAAGAAAAACAAAATTGCTCTTTATTTAAGAATTCATAATTGCTAGGTCATGGAAGAAGCCCAAGGGCCAATTGATCCACGAATGATTCAATAAATTGTGGCATATGTACACCATGTAATTTTATGCAACATTAATGTATTATTTGAAGTTTTGATGATTCATGTTTTGATGTATTTTGATATAGAATTTGAGATATTGTCATCAAACTGTTTAACATATCCTTTATGTCATTTTCGTAGTTGTTATGTCAAGACATCTATATTCTACTTTTAGAAATATTCACTTGTACCCTTGTAAGATAAACCATAGAGGTGA
>CAUYTI010069509.1:0-12548 GCA_963575145.1 Galago senegalensis | reverse complement strand
TTTTTTTTTTTTTTTTTGAGACAGAGCCTCAAGCTGTTGCCCTGGGTAGAGTGCTGTGGCATCACAGCTCACAGCAACCTCCAACTCCTGGGCTCAAGTGAGTCTCCTGCCTCAGCCTCCCAAGTAGCTGGGACAACAGGTGCCCACCACAGCACCCAGCCATTTTTTGGTTGCAGCCATCATTGTTGTTTGGCCGGCCCCAGGCTGGATTCAAACCCGCCACCTTAGGTATATGTGGCTGGCGCCTTAGCCACTTGAGCCACAGGCACCAAGCCACGCCTGGCTATTTTTTGGTTGCAGCCATCATTGTTGTTTGGCAGGCCCGGGCTGGATTCAAACCCGCCAGCTCAGGTGTATGTGGCTGGTGCCTTAAGCCGTTTGAGCCACAGGCACTGAGCCCTAAGCTAAATCCTTTATGGAAAGAGACAACTTTCTCCCTACAAAAGTCTTTCCAAATATTTGGAAAATCAAGAAGCTAGTCATACCACCCAACCTCAGCCTTTCTACTGCACTTTTTTTTTTTGAGATAGAGCCTCAAGCTTTCACCCTGGGTAGAATGCTGTGGCATCGCAGCTCACAGCAACCTCCAACTCCAGGGCTCAAGCGATTCTCTTGCCTCTGCCTCCCAGTAAGTGGGACTACAGGCACCCGCCACAACACCTGGCTATTTTTTGGTTGCAGCTGTCATTGTTGTTTGACGGGCCCAGGCTGGATTCAAACCCGCCAGCTCAGGTATATGTGGCTGGTGCCTTAGCCGCTTGAGCCACAGATGTCAAGCCAATTTTTTTTTCTTTTTTTAGAAAGAGTTTCACTCTGTCACCCTGGATAGAGTACCATGGCATCCTAGCTCACAGCAACCTCAAACTCTCGGGTTTAAGTGATCCTCTTTTCTCAGCCTCCCAAGTAGCTGGGACTACAAGCACCTGCCACAAAGCCTGGCTAGTTTTTTTTTTTTTTTTTAATTTTAGTAGAGATGGGATCTTGCTCTTGCTCAAGCTGGTCTGGAACTCCTGAGCTCATGAAATCCGCCTGCCTCAGCCTCCCAGAGTACTTGGATTATAGGTGTAAGCCACTATCTACTACAATTTTAATCATTTATAGATACAAAGCATTAGATTTTAGTTTTCATAAAGATCTTTAGCTCAGAGCCAAACTTCTCAATTCTCAATGAAATTTTCATATAATTAAGTACATATTGAATAGTAATATGTTACATGAAAATATAGCATATATACTATTCTACTATCACATATTTCCATATTTTAATATACTAGTCCTATTAAAAAACATAAGACTGACATGTTATTTCAGAATGTGCATGGTTAATATACATTTAGAGCGTTCTCTATATTTTATATTTTCTTCATTTTAATAGTACTAAACAATGCAATGAAGTAAATAGTATTAAACCCATTCTTCTAGGAGACTGAGACTCAGAGAAGTCATTGTCCAGGGTCGTAATGTTAAAAATAGCCAAGTAAGGATTTGAACACAAGTATTCTGGCCTCAAACCTACTACTCATCTTATTACAATATCCATCACCACAGTCTAAGATTCTTTCTCTCTCTCTTTTTCTTCTTCTTCTTCTTCTTCTTCTTTTTTTTTTTCTGAGACAAAGTCTCAATTTGTTGCCCTGGATAGAGTGCCATGTATAGGTCATAGCTCACACTAATCTCAAACTCTTTTTTTTTTTTTTAAGACAGAGTCTTACTTTATTGCTGTTAGTAGAGTGCTGTGGTGTTACACAGCTCACAACAACCTCCAACTCCTGGGCTTAGGCAATTCTCTTGCCTCAGCCTCCTGAGTATTTGGGACTACAGGTACCCATCACAATGCCCAGCTATTTTCCAGCCGGGTTTGAATCCACCACCCTTGGTATATGGGGCCAGCACCCTACCCACTGAACCATAGGCGCTGCCCTAATCTCAAACTCTTGGACTTGAGCAATCTTCTTGCCTCAGCTTCCCCCGTAGCTGAGATTACATGTGTACACTATGATGCTTGGCTAGTTTTTCTATTTTTAGTAGAGACAAGGTCTTGCTCTTGCTCAGGCTGGTCTCAAACTCCTGAGCTCGAGGGATCCTCCTACTTCAGCCTCCCAGACAGTCTAAGATTCTCAACCAGATTCATGACGATTTAACTAACATGCATTAAAAGAAACAACATTGAATTCAGATATCAACTTTCTTCCAATAGGAACAAAGAAAAATCTGTATTTTTAATTTTATTTTTTCAACACTACAAGAGCCCAAATTGCAAAAATGAAGCCATCTGTTATAATGAAAAAATCATAACTCTGGGTATATTTTTAGTTCTTAAGCTCCAACCTTTCATACCGGGTTTGGCCTCCCAAGATTTGGGATGAGGAGAGGAGATAGAGACATTTAAGGCCTTAGGAAAAAACTGTTAGATTGCTCCTGCCAACCCCCCAGCCAAAAGCAGCTTCCTCCACAGATCACAATCTGAGGTTTAAACTTCTAACATAGCCCTATTCTAGTTACAATGGTCTCCCTACCTTGTGTTCTCACTGTGATAAAAACAATCAATTCTCAAAGACAATTTCAATGTTAAACATTTCTGTGTTCTCTTTGCTCTCTTACATGTATAAGCAGATTGTATAAAGTAGGAAATAAACATTATTTCATTTTGGTGCTTAGTCCACACAGACCCTCTCTAATGAATTTAATTTAGACAACAACAAAAAAATCCTATAGTCCATAGATGACTCCCACTGGTCAAGCTTCATTTAAGGTGGAGGAGGAGATTGACAACTTAGGGAGCTAAATTGCTTGGTTTTCCCAGTCCTTTCTGGTGGGGCTGGGAGGTCTAGGAGGAATTTTGGGAAGTTTTGAAATACCTGCTACACAAGAGATGGTGGCAAGACCTAGGGATGAATTGGAGAGCATGGTGAGTTTGGAGGACTGAGGCCAAAGCAAACACTGCAATGGATAGTATAGCTTGAGGCCCTTTTCTTCCTGTCATTAGTAACAGACTGTTGGTGACTTCAACTGTTCTAGAGGGGATGCATTTCCCCAACTCCTAGACCTATTCATGCGACTTTATTAACTGATTTGAAATTTGTTTCTCCCTTTAGACCTCAAATTGTTTCCTTAATGAGGAGGGCAAGGGATGGGGTAAGAAAGTTCTCCCTAGGATGAGGAAAAGGTGGAAAGTGAAGTCTCTCAGAGGTAAAATACCCAGATCAGATATAGGTCTAGCTCAGATTTGGGGTTAGAAGACAAATCCTAGCTCCCTCCACCCAAAATCTTCTCCAAAGGTCCTAGCCCAAGTGGAGGAAATCTTGAAATGAGGGGGAAAAATTGGCAGCATCTATAAATCCCTGCCTCAAAAAGGTGCAATAGAAAAAACAAGCTTGCTCCCCACCTCAATGATCCTTTTCAATCTCTCTACCAGGCCACTCCCCACCACCTCACATCTCAGCTCTCTTTTCCTTTGTCTGCTCTCACCCCTTTGGCAAGTGAACATTCTCTCACTCTGCCCCCATTAAGGAAGTTACCAGCTGGTCTCCTTCCCCCAACTGGGAGCAGGGTCTGAAGCAGAGCACACAGAGGGAAAGGAGACAGGGGTTCTGGGAAATGCTTTGAGTTTTTTCATAGTTGGGGAGTAGACAGATCCACAGTTATCAGAGAAGAGAAAGGCAGTATGATGCTGATGATACAGAATAGAAAGCAGGAGAGGCAACCATAAAGAGGGACAAGTAAAACCAGGGGCAATGGAAAACGGATGGAGAGTCACAGAGACAACTTTGGGGTCCCTTGGAGAGAGAAGAGTACTCATCCTATCCTTTTTGGTGTGGGGAAACTTAGGCAGTTTTGAGGATCCTCCCTGAACCTGTCCCACCTGCTTCCCCTTCCTTTCTTCAACTCAGTTGTTTACAGAGATCCCTTCCTGAACTCTTGCCCTCCTGGACTTGCCCGAGCTCCAGCCCCAGGCCTCCATCCAGGCAGACACCCTGACAGGTTACAAATGAGTGTGGGTGTTAGATTGCCAAGCTCTTGTTCTCAGAGTCTGTGGGAAGGAAGAGGAAAGAGATTCAATGGGCTCTACCAAAGGGCTTCTCTTCTAGTCCCTTCAGGGTCTGGGGTCTGAGAGAGTAAGGAAGGCAAGCACTTCCTGTTTTTCTCCCCAACAGACACATGAAGCAGAAAGGGGTGAAATTCCACTCTTGAACCTTAGAATTCAGAGCCTAGGGCCTCCACACTGATTCTCCCACTCTCTGAGCAAACTACCTATGAGCAATTCTAAAAAATTCACTGAAAATTTGAGTAATCTTTAAGATTTAACTAGTATTGAATTTATGGATTTGAGACTTGGAATTTTTGCTTTTTGGAAGGGGGTGAAGGGTAGTGAGTGAGAGAGTAGTAGGAGGGAACCAGAAGAATGTAAGGTCTCCACTAGTTTTAAACACTTGGGGAAGAGAATAAAAATTCGCCTCCTCTTCACACCCCCTGTAAACATCACCTAGTTCTGCTCATTGTGACTCTCTGGAGAGATATAGAGAGTTATTTAAGTCTGAGTGAGTGAGCCAGCTACAGCTATGGATGGCTAGAGAGAGGATAAATACATCTAGAGAGATGAGTTGATGGATAGGTAGGGAACGAATATAAATATGGAGAAAGATGGACGAACAGAGAGATGGATTGAGACAGAGAGAATATAAAGAGAGGCTGAGGGAGAGAAATGGATGTGTGAATGAGGAGAGAGAGCTTATACAGAGAAATGGAGAGAGGAATGGGGCGTTTCTAATTCTTTTCTCCACATTTCTGTAGTCCTGTCTTGCTCCCTGAAATGCCATTTTCCCACCCCTCACTTAATGAATTCTTCCTCTAGATTCTAGACCCTGCCTCACACCCTTAGGTGTTTTGCACCCCCCCTCCCTTCACAGTCATCCATTTGGCCCAAGATAACATACCTCACCCGGCTGTCCTAGCCCATCAACCCCAGACAAATTGGAAGAAAGAAACACGGAAGCGTTCTGGGCAAAATCAGAAGGCTAGATTCCCCACCTCCAGGTCTACAGCCTTGGGGGGAAAGGCTTCTCTGAGGGGCGGGAAGGGTAAGGGGCAGCTGGGTTGAATTTGTCCAAATCTAATAACCCAGAAGCCTATTGAAGGCCTTGGGGGTTGGGAGGGGAGGAAAGTCTTGAATATTCTTCTAACTTTTCCCCCCTCTCCCTCTGGTCCCTTCTTTCCAAAACTCTTTGAAGAAAGATGTTTTTGACGCTTCCATGTCGCTCTCAGATGGATGGGCTGTGGGTGATTGAAGTGTCTTTGTCATGCTAATGCTTGGGGGGTGATGGATGGGCGCTGGGGCTGCCAAACTCTGGCCCGCTTTACCCATTGGCCTGCGAGAGATCACATGTGCCCCCCCCCCCACTCCCTATCCCCTTCCTAGGGGAGCGCTGGCCCAGGCGAGCTGGGCCAGGCCATGGATGCAAGCTTCAGCGCTGTGACATACTGCCGAAAGGTTGTAGGGCAAGAGGGTGTCTCCCCTAAACGGGCCGACCCTCCTGCGGCCTCTACGCATGGACTATAATAGGATGAACTCCTTCTTAGAGTACCCACTCTGTAACCGGGGACCTAGCGCCTACAGCGCCCACAGCGCCCCAACCTCTTTCCCCCTCAGCTCAGCTCCGGCCATTGACAGCTACGCAGGCGAGGGCCGCTATGGCGGGGGGCTCCCCAGCCCTGCCCTCCAGCAGAACTCGGGCTATCCTGCTCAGCAGCCGCCTTCAGCGCTGGGGGTGCCCTTCCCCAGCTCCGCACCCTCGGGGTACGCCCCAGCCGCCTGCAGCCCCAGCTATGGGCCTTCTCAGTATTACCCTCTGGGTCAGTCTGAAGGAGACGAAGGCTATTTTCATCCCTCGAGCTACGTGGCCCAGCTAGGGGGTTTATCCGACGGCTTTGGAGCCGGCCCAGGGCCATACCCTCCGCCACAGCCCCCATGTGGGAATGAGCAGGCAGTGAGTTTTGCACCAGCCTACGCTGATCTCTCTGAGGACAAGGAATCGTCCTGCCGGTCAGAAAACAGCACCCCCACAGCCCGGACCTTCGACTGGATGAAAGTTAAGAGAAACCCACCCAAGACAGGTAGGGCTCAAACGTGGTTACCCCCTCTCCGGGCCCAAAGTAGCTCTACAGCCGGGGCATTGAAGTGGCCTGGGCTGGTTTCTTCAGCCTCCCTGATAGAAGCAGGTAAGTGCATTCCACCCCATTTCAGATCAGGTGAAGTCTCCCTACCCAGTAAGTGCCTGGGCATCCTCAACAGTAAATGTCCTTACACACTCCACTTCCGGATGTGTGCACCCAGCACAGGCCCACGGTTTAGTGTGCGTTGTTGTAGGGGGTGGACTTATGCGGAAGGCTCCTCCAGATTCGGAGATCACCACAGGGAGCCCTGGTGATCTGTAGGAACTGTGAGAACTGAAGATAGACAGAATGGAGAGAATGGAGGTGCAGAGCTGTGCGGGAGGAGGGGAGGAAAAGGAGAAAAAGGTGAGAGAACTGACAGTGGCCTTTCTCTTTGCCCCACCCCTAGCAAAGGTATCGGAGCTTGGCATGGGCGCGCCCGGTGGCCTCCGCACCAACTTCACCACTCGCCAGTTGACCGAGCTGGAGAAGGAGTTCCATTTCAACAAGTACCTAAGCCGCGCCCGGAGGGTGGAGATCGCCGCCACCCTGGAGCTCAACGAAACGCAAGTCAAGATTTGGTTCCAGAACCGGCGCATGAAGCAGAAGAAGCGCGAGCGAGAGGGAGGCCGGGTGCCCCCAGTCCCACCAGGATGCTCCAAGGAGGCGGCAGGAGATGCCTCAGACCAGTCGACATGCACCTCCCCTGAAGCCTCACCCAGCTCCATCACTTCCTGAACCGAACTTAATTAGCGCAAGGCTTCCAAAAACTGGAGGGCCCCAGGCAGCCCTTTCCTAGGCTCTCCCCAGCTTGGGTCTCTGGCTTCACTGGCCCGGTGATCCTCTCTAAAGCTGGAACACTGTTTTAGAGCTGGGAGTGGGTGGGTGGAGAAACATTTTTCTCAGAGCTGGGTGGGCAACTGATGGCTGGGGACATTACAGGACCCAAGGCCTGGGAAACCCCCAGAAACTGTCAAATGTGGAAGGAAGGCCTTCCATCTGGGGATCAGCTCACCCTCACCATGGGGGTGGGGGTGGGAGCCAGCCAAATCTTTCTGGATTCTCTTTTCTTTCAAACTTCGGTTTATTCAGTCCAGTGCCTTTGAGCTTCAAGGATTCTCTTCATGAACTCTTACCCTAATTCCCTCTTCTAGCCCAGGACAGAGAGAAGGCCTTGGATGCTCTTGTGTGGGAGATCTGGGGTGATGGCAATATTACCATTCCTTAATCCAGTCACCACAGACCTTACAATAGCACCAGCTGCCTTGTGACAAACCAAAAAGCTCCCCATCTAACCTTATTAACCCTCTCCTGACACATTTGTATTGCACTAATGCAGCCTCCAGAGGTGGTTTTCTGAGACCTGCCTCCTCCCACCAGTGACCTCATCAGTAAGTCACCAAAGTGTTCTAGAGACTTCTGGAACACTGTGCAAGGCCTGCTCCCACCAAACCTCAACCAGGAAGGTGCAGGCACACACCCCCACTAGCTCCTCCCCTATTTATTGCCTCCTGGAAAACCCAGGACCCTCTTGTCTAGCTCCACCCCAACCCTGGGGGCAGCCTAGGGAGGCGCCGGTACTGTGAGAACTCTCAGCCCCAGGTTCTCTGTACCTTGAAGACAGTGGTGTTCCCATCCAAGTTTCTGAAAACCTGAGCTCCAAGCAAGCCAGGTTCTTTCTGTACCTCCAACTACCTCATTTCAATAAAGTCTGTGTTTTTCCCCTCTTCCCAGCTGCCTTTGCTCCTCCATCTAGGGGTAGAGGAGGCCTCAGACTCCATAAGCCCTGGGGAACAGGTAAGGAAAGAATGGTTTCTGGCTGGGTAGACTGGAAAGAGCTGAGCTTTAAGATTCCACTAAATGAAGAGAAAGACTTACTGTGTATGGGCCTAAGCAGAATTGGGCCCCAGGGCCCCAGGCCTGACAAGGGTCAGTCCACTGGGTCATTGGGAGAACCCAGAAAGGCATGGAGGAAGATGACCAGGGGGATAAAACAGTTTCCAGAGAGTCTTGAAAAGAAGACAGGAAAGAAGAGAAACATTTGTTGGGAGAGCACAGAAAGAGGGCATAAAAAGAGGAAGTGTGAGGGAAGGCTAATTAAACTATCCCTTCCTTTCCGCCTCAACTCCCTCCTTCCTGCCCAGAGCAAGGCCTGGCATAGCCCCATGGGTCACTGACAACCCCCAGATTGGCATATAGGTTAAACCCAGCACCCCACCCCACCCCAACCCAGCGCCCTTCCTCACAGTGATTCTGCCGGGTTGTCTGGCCCCTTTGGCTTTGAGAGTTTGGCTCAAGCCTGCCCGCCTCCAAAATGCCTTTCAGCCTGGGCTCAAGGTGAACGAACACCCTCGGTCTCCAAAAGCTGGACTGCAGGAAGGAGGTGGCTGTGAAAAGGCATGGGGGGTGGGGTAGGTTGGGTGCGCGAGACCAGGTGGTAGCCCGAAGTGGGGGAAGGGAGGAGGCGTTGGGGGTGGGGAAGAGGAGGACGTCTTGGGACAGTCGGGGGCTTGCGGGTGGCCAGAGGCGACGGAGGTGAACCGCGATCCCGCGCTGACCTTTTTACCTCAAAGAGCCTTTGGGCTTTCCAAACAAGCTAACAGCGCGCCCCCGGGGGCCCCTATTGTCTCTGGGCGGGTCCCACTGGCAAACCTTTGGTCGGCGGGGGGGACGGGGCGGGACTCAGGAAGTTCCGAGGCCGCTCAACAAACCTCCAGCGCTCACTCGCCCATCGGTGCGGTCGAGAAGACGCGGGCCTTAGGCTTCGGCCCGGGTTTACCCCCACAGCCCACGTGCCCCGCGGGCAGGACAGTCTGAGGGGAGAGGGGCAGCGGCGACCAAGGTGGGGTGTCTTCTCCACACTCGCTTTAATTCGTGACCTTTCAAAGAAAGAGAGGCAGCTGAAAGCGCTAGGAATGTACGTAAGAAACGCTGAGCATTGACTTCCTAAGGAAACTGGTGCCATTATAGGAGGGGCGGCAGTTATCAATAATGGCACAGCCCAGCTGGAGAGGAAGAGAAGTGGGTTGCAAGAGGAAACCTAACTTTCCCAGAGGCTGATGTCTTGCCCTCAGTCTTTAAAAAAAGAAAAAATCTATTAACTGATTTTCTGCATTTAATTGAAATTGCCACCAATCTTGGCTTCCCCCAAGGAGTCACCTTGACAGAGAGGTAGAGTGTCTGTGGACACTCCTCTTGCTCGGAGCCATTTAGTGCGAGCCAGTAGAGCTTTCTGGTTGGGGTACTTGTGGATCTCCCAAAATTTGGACAAGTGAGCGAGAAAGCAGGGAGAAGCAATGGTTAGAGAGAAGCCCGGGGCAAGGAAAGGTGGAGGAGCTGGGTTTCAGACTCGGGCTGACTGGTGGGGTGGAAGCAGTGTAGAGGGACAGGAGGAAAGGGGAAGACTGGCTGTTTTTCTTTTTCCCAGTAAAAGAAACTATCAGATCCTCCCAGGAAAAGATGAGGGGCAAATCAATTCTCTGTTAACACCGGGGCAGACCCAATCTATGATGAATCTGAACCTTCCATCTTCTTAGATGCAGAGATCTTGACCCCTTCCTCACTTCGCACTTTCCTGCTGTGTCCCACTTCCAACCTGAGACCTCAGGCAGGTCGACACAGAAAACATTTATTTGGAGAAAGAGATGATTAGCATATATTTTCCCAGTACAAATGACAAAAGGAGAGGATGGTAAGCAAACAAAAACACATTTTGCTCCCATGGAATTCAATTGATGGTCTTCCTTGTTAAACTTTCCAGAATAGAAGCCAATCTGCTTCACTCATAGGGTCCTCAAAGCCTTTAAGATTGTGGGTTTTTTTTTTTTTCACAGCCCTGAGAAAGGGAGGGATTCTATTTAACAGGCGGTCTGAAAGTATGTTTTTGGTAAAATTTGAAAAGATTCTACCCCCCACGTTTCCATTTTCCACATCTGCAAAAATATCTCCAGTTTGAAAATAAAAATCTTGAGGGGTTTTTTTTTTTTTTTGTCTTGATTCTTCACAGGAGAAGTCACAGGGCTGGTTGAAAGTTTATTAAGTTTTTCAAGGAGAGCCCCACCAACCCTGTAGACCAGTTGAGGGGGGGGCAGTCAAACCTCTGTACCATCTGTTTCTCAGCCCAAGTGTGAACTCACCCTCTTTCCTTTGCCTTTTTCCTCAGCGTTTGTTCTCCCAACGTGAGATCCTTTGATCTCTTGGACAAGAGAGAAAGAAAAAGAGGGTTTAAAATCCTAAAGAGTTCTTCAGACTTTTAATGTGCATTTCTTTGTTGTGAATATGCCTGTGCCAACACTGTGGGCTGCTGAGGAGTTGGTGGAAAGGGGATTGGAAGAGGGTGTGGATAGGGAGGAATCTTCAGATACCAAATGAGGGAGGTCAAAATGAGTCAGAGTGCCATACCAGGGAGTTGGGGGAAATCTGGGATATCTGAGTCCCAATCCAATCCTGCCTCTCCATAGCCTTGTGGCCTTGGCAAGTTGCCTAATTCCCCATGCCCAGTTTCATTATCTACAAAATGGGAATACTAACAGCTGTTATCTTATGGGGTTGATGTTGGGATTGAATGAGTTAATATGTGTAAAATGTCTGGAATAGTTCCTAATAAATAAACATAAGCTATAACAATTATGAACATTATGAAAAGGAATATGTGCTCTTTTCTGTAGAACCCAATCTATTCTGGAGCAGAGCTTGACCTTGCCCATTTCTTGCACTCATATTTCATTTGATTCCTGATAGCTCTATTAGACTAAAGACAGGTAGGAAGGCTTCTCTTTTCAGCAGCCGAGAACACCTCAGGTGTGTTTGGCTGAGACCTCTTTTTTTCTAGTCTCAGTCTACTCACCTGTAGAGGAGGAGAGTTAGCCATGCCCTACACACCCTTCCCTTCCTTTTCTGTTATGGAAAAGTCTGGAAGACACTTCAGATTCCTGATTTAGAGTGGTAGATGGCAAGCATTCTGGAGTACAACTCTCATTTCTTCAGATGTACAATGGAGGATGTTGAAGAATAAATGATATGTATGAGAAATGTTCAGAACACTGCCTGGCACATAGTATTTGGTAGTGATTTCCTATTTTTTATATTCACATTTAAGACATTTAAAAAATTATTTTCTTACACTGAGTTATTCTTGGTCTTGGCATGATGGAAGCAGATATCCTCCAGCCTTGGCCCCTGTGCAGTGCACCAGCAGATGGGCCTGGCTCTGTAACCAAGGGACTTGCTGCTAGGGAATAAAATAATTATGAACTGAATCAAGAGGTCAGAGGAATTCCATAGACTACTGGCTTACCATAAATACAGTATCATAAGGAGAGATGCTCTTGACAGGATTCGTTGCCTGACTCTAGGGGAACATTCCCACTGTAGTCCATAAGATCGGGGTCCCCCTGCAGTTGGACCAGATTTTTTTTTTCTTTCTGGTTACTCAGTACTGATTCTAAGGTCTTCCTTGGATGACTCAACCAGAGTATTCCAGATGCTTCACTTTTTGCTATTTCCCTAGTTCTCAAAATGTTTTATATAATTAGAGTGTATCCTGAGAGTTGGAGATGTTAAATATTTGATGTCCATTCCTGGGAGAATAGTGGGGGTCAAGAAGTAGCAGACTTTAGCTCAAAGGCAGACCTCCTGACCTTCATCCACTGTTGTTCTCTTTATTAGGAAAGAAAGGGCTCAGATACTTGTCAATGAGGCAAGAATTTTGTAGGAAGTCAAGAGACCTGAGACCATCGTTCTTAGTTCTTAGAGCAGTGCCCAGGACATAGTAGATGCTCAGTAAATGTATGTTGAATAAATAAATGAATATTGAAGCAAGGGTCTTCTTTGTGTCCTTGGGTTAGTCACTTAACCTCTCTGGACCTACTTTCCCTGTCTTTAATATAAGTTGAATTATCCCACCGCAGCTTGACTCATCCTTTTCTTTTTTCTTTTCTTTTTTTGAGACAGAGTCTCAAGCTGTCACCCTGGGTGGAGTGTTCTGGCATCATAGCTCATAACAACCTCAAACTCTTGGGCTTCAGTGATTCTCTTGCCTCAGCCTCCCAAGTAGCTGGGACTACAGGTGCCCACCACAACTTCTGGCTATTTTGTTGTTGTTGTTGTTGTTGCAGTTGTCATTGCTGTTTTAGCTGGCCCGGGCAGGGTGTGAACCCACCAGTCTTGGTGTATGTGGCCAGCATCCTACCCACTGAGCTATGGGCACCACCTGATTGACTCATCCTTTTCTTTTCTTTTTTTTTGAGACAGGAGCCTCAAACTGTCCCCCTGGGTAGAGTGCCGTGGCATTACAGCTCACAGCAACCTCCAACTCCTGGGCTCAAGCGAGTCTCTTGCCTCTGCCTCCCAAGTAGCTGGGACCACAGGCGCCCGCCACAACGCCCGGCTATTTTTTG
>CAUYTI010069508.1:0-30271 GCA_963575145.1 Galago senegalensis | reverse complement strand
TGCCCAGAGCAGGAGCCTGCTGCCCGTGAGGCGTGTGACTCTAGCAATCAGTTTTGGGGCCTGCCCGGCTCCGTGAGGGCAAAGGGACCCACTCGGCAACTGGGTTAGTCTGGGAAGGTTAATACCTCCTTCCCTACCTTACACCCAGTCACTCGTGGATCCCCAGGTCCGAGTCCCTATTCACTCCAGTAGGTCACTGCTCTTGGGTTTTACCTGGCAAAATCAGCCAGAAATCTGAGTTCGGCAGGGGGGGCCTTGCATGTTTAAATTAGGCTTCTATCCGGCTAGATTTCTCTTCAAACCTCGGAGTGAGTGGTTGGGGACTCCTCAGAGTTCAGTATTGCAGGTGGGGAATATATACAGTTTTATATAGTTCAAACCTTCCCTCAACCATACACCCGCGGTGCCCCTTTAAATAGTCCTTGGGTGGTCTACCAGGTTTGAGGGGTCCAAATCAGTTGTCCCAGTCAGCACCCGTTTCAGGTGGAAGAGGAAGAGTTCAAATGTCTCTGGGAGCTAGATAAGAGGGGTCTGCTTGCAGTTCAGATATAACTTGCTCCAGTGCTCCTCGAGGGCAAAGGGACCCACCTGGCAAATAGGTTAGTTTGGGAGGGTTAATACCTCCTTTCCCACCTTGTATCCAGTCACTCCTAGTCCCCCAGGTCTGTGGTCCTATTTACTCCAGTAGGCCACTGCTCCTGGGGTTTACCTGGCACAATCAGCCAGAAATCTGAGTTCAGCAGGGGAGCCTTGCCTGTTTAAATTAGGCTTCTGTCCGGCTAGATTTCTCTGTAGATCAGAGGTTGCATTCGGCTTTAAGCTCAGGTGTCAATTCTAGCCTCTGCCCACCCACTGCCTTTGTCTCAGCCGCATTAGCCCCCTGAGGGTAGGCGCTCCACCTTGAAATGTTGAGAGCGCCCTGGCTGTGGCTGCCGTTTCGGATGGCCTGCTGCTCGGGAGTTTCTGCACTGGCGGCCTCCGAGCTGACTCTCCTCTCCTCATGCACCACAGTCCGTACAGAACAGCACCAGGCATTTCCCCCTCCACTTCTCCCAAGGAGATGCCAGAGAATCAGGACTCCATAGGTAATAAACCTCCAGACGTCGGAGTGGGTGGGTGGGGGCTCCTCGGAGTTCGATATTGCAGGTGGGGAATATATTCAGATTTATACAGTTTTACAGTTTTATGTCTGGCCAGAGGGTGCCGTGGCACGCCAGCAGGGGTAGGAGGTCCAGTTTTTAGGGGGTCTCTCCCGTGGAATAGAGTGGGAAGAAGTTCGAACTCTGCGTGCTTGTTTGCATGGAGTAAACTGCGCAAGCCCTTGGAGGGGAGGGGACTCTCGTCTGCTTGGTGGTGGATTTTGTACCTTTTGGTTGTATTTTTGGGGTTGCAGCTTGCCTCAGCAAGGTTGAAGTATGCTCTTCAATCTTCTCTCTTGTCTCTGCTCCAAACCATCAGCTAATTTGCTAAGCTTCTGTCCTTTCAGCCTCCTTCTGGACGGGAGCTTCTGCAAAAAGCTGGCTGCAGTTCGCCATCTTGGGTCCACCTAAACTTTCTTTTTGTATCATTATCAGATGAATCTGAGACAAGCAAACACTTTCATTCATTCTCAAAAAAGAAATCCTTTTATCGTAAGGACATTTGCACTAGACTATTTATTGCAGCACAATTTACAATTGCCAAAATGTGGAAATAGCCTAAGTGCCCATCAACTGAGGAATGGATTAACAAGCTGTGGTGTATGAATACCATGGAATACTATTCAGCCACTAAAAAAGATGGAGACTTTACATCTTTTGTATTAACCTGCATGGTGTTGAAACACATTCTTCTTAGTAAAGCACCACAAGAATGGAGAAGCAAGAATCCAGTGTACTCAATTCTGATATGAGGACAAATGATGACTTAGTATACCATGGGGGTTGGGGGGATGGGGGAGTAGAGAGAGGGAAGGAGGGAAGGGGTGGGGGATCATGGTATGTGACGCACCTCTTGGAGACAGGACATAATTGTAAGAGGGACTTTACCTAACAAATGCAACACAGTGTAACCTGGTTCTCTGTACCCTCAATGAATCTCCAACAATCACAAAAAAATTTTAAAAAAGATTGTAAAACACTTTAGAAGGGACAGACTTGACCTGTGGAGCATCCCGATTGCACTGGTCTGGGCTTTTAAATCCCATTTTGAACTGGCTCACTTTTTGGTCCCTATTTCTTGACTTTTATACACACAACATCCAATTTCTATTTTATTTTATAATTTTTTTTTTTGAGATAGAGTCTTATTATGTCTCCCAGGCTGGAGTTGAACTCCTCGCTGAAGTGATCTTCCTGCCTCAATTGCCAGTGTAGTCACAAGGCATGTACCACCACAACCAGTTCAGTTTCTAGTCTTTTAATTACCACCTTCAAGTATTTTAATACAAACTTCCTGTTTCTGTTCATGTTTCTTATGCTAGAAAAGAATTTGGAATCTTGTCAACGAGATAAGCAATTTCTTATCTGGTCTACCAGTTTTGTCTCCAAATATATGTTGAGAATTCACCATAGACAGGAGCTGAGATGCCAGCTTTGAGGGGATATACAGGCTTAGGGTAAGGGCATCCCTGCTGTGACTGTCACAGGCAGATACTTGGAGGGGCCTCTCTGAGAGGGTCACAGCAGTGCCCCTGATACCTTGTGAAGCCAGGCAGCAGGCCAAATGCAGTTTGCCCTCCTGCATACACTTGGGTATGATTTTCTGTTTGAAACATTTCCTTTGATTTATAAATCCTTCTTCGCTCTTCAGCATGGGCTACATCTCCTTTTCTTCCCTGATCAAAACGCTTCATCTGTTAGGACCAAGGGTGAGAATACCAGGACATTTTAAAAACGAGAAGTGAACAGACCAGCAGAATCAAGGGAGAGACAGGTGAAGCATCAATTTCTAGCTGTGAGTGACTGGAGCCTTATTGGATTTCTGTCCTTTCTTGTCCTGTGTCGCTGTTCCACTTCTGCCAAGGCAGTATCTTTGGGGGGCCAGAAGGGCAAGTAGGATATGTCTCCTGGGGTATCTGGAAGCACAGCCCAGGCCCAGGCTGGTGGCATCTATCAGCACAGCAGCTGCCAGCTGCTTGCCTTCAACATCCTCGGACCCCCCACCTGTGTGTGGTGAGGAGTGGCAGGCAGAACCCGGCTGGCTCCCATGGGTGAGTGCCACAAATCAAATTGTAGTTCCTTTCATAAACCTGACCCAGGCAGTTACTCCCATGAGACAGCCATTTTCTAGGAGAGCTTTTTCAATTCTGACAAAACCCATGAGGCAACTGTTCTGTGAAGAGATTGAATCTAGCCTTCCTATTAGGAAGAAAACTGGCAAAATTATACCCTAGGCAGTGGTGACGCCAGCACCAAGCCACAGGAGACTCAGAGTCCAGTCTCATTACTGTTGCTGACCAGCTGGGCCATCTCAGGAAAATGTCTTAAACTCTCTGGGTCTGGGTTTTTTCATCTAATTGGTCTAGAATCAGAGATGAAAAAATGGAGTCTGAACTATTCTGCACATGTATTTTGTTTATTCTGAGCATTTCTTTTCTTCCTCCCTCCCCCCTTTTTTTTAAATTAAGAATTTTTATGACTTCACTTGGGACAATTGCTGGCAGGTCTTTCACAGTCCTTCCTGCTCCATTTTGGCTTAAACTGAATTTCACTCATTTGTCTTATGTATTTGGTCTTTGAAGCATTTCAGTTTGCAAGCCCTGGACTTGATGTTCTTAAAATTTATTTCTGGCTTTTTTTTTTCTTCTTTGAAACAGGGTCTCCCTCTGTTGCCCAGGCTGGAGCCTGGCAACAGATCAAGCTCACTGCAGCCTTCAGTTTCTGTCTCAGCCTCCCAAGTAGCTGAAACAGGTGCATGCCACCACACTTGGCTATTTTTGTTTTTTTTAATTATAGAGGCGGGGTCTTGCTATATTCCTGAGGCTAGTCTCAAACTCCTGCTTTGGCCTCCTGAATTGCTGGAATTACAGATGTGAGTTTTCAAACCTGTCCTATTGGCTTTCATAGTTTGTGATTTTGTGATTCTAAATCGTGTGCAACAGAACAAAACAAAGAGAGATGAATTGGCCATTTCAAGCATGTGCTCACACAGACTCTAGATTCTAGGGGACTAATAACTGTTCTAATTTCACATGTCCTTGAATTTTCATGCATAGTGGTATTTGTCAGCTGTAACTTTGTCTCTGGTAGATGTTTAGCCCATGATTCAATGGCTTATGAAAAAGGAGAACATGATGGGAGGTGACTAAGCCAAGCAAGTGCATGTTTTCAATTCTCTAAATTTAGGACTTACACAAAGGAAAAGCTCTGTAGTAGATGGTAGAGAGGCCATAATTCTCTATCCTTCCCTTTTTACCTTGGCAATGTGACAGTGCAGCCCCTCCCACCAAGGAGGAAGTTTGTTTCTTTGCGTCTTGAATCTGGGCTGGTGTGTGACTTTCTTTCATCAATAGAATGTGGCAGAAGTGATGTTATGCCAATTCCTAGACTAGGCCTCAAGGGACCTGGCATGCTTCCACTTGTCTCAGAACCCTGACAGCTGCCATATGAATAAGTCCTTTTCAGCTTGCTGAAACATGAGGGACATGTGGCTTAGTAGTCCATATCGCCCCAGCCAACAGCCTGCTGACCCTAGAAGCAGTTGCATTACTGACTAGCAGCTGACTGCCAATGCACGATCAAATTCAGAAGACACTAGAATAATCTCCCCAGTTGATCCTAGCAAAAATGGTTGCACTGAAAGTCATGAGCTAAATAGACAGTGGTTGATTAAAAGCACTGAGTTTTGTGGTATTTGATTATGCAACAGAAACTGATACAGATGTGTATGTGTTTAGTCCATTTCAACAAACACTGAATGAGTACCATGTGAGAACAAAGATGAAAAAGATACTGTGTCTTTCACACATGCACAATTTAGCTGGGCAAAGAAGAAATATGTACAGATATTGACAGGGAAAGTGAGATATGGCAGGTGCCATAGTGAAGGTGTAGTTGAGCTTTGGGAGTTTACATTGGAGGATTGGAGAGGACTTAATAAACAAGGTACCATTTGAAGTGGATGCAGATAATGTACAAAATAAACACAGGAGAACAAGAAAGATGGATTTGTTCTTTTGGATGCAAGGATGAGGGGTAATAGCAATAATAAAGTCACAGAGAAACAAGAAGCAAGAACAATCTCAAGTTTTCCCCCTTTGCACTCCTATTTGTGAAATCACAAAGACATATACGAAATGAGTCCAAAACCTAAACGGTTCATGATCCAATTGGAAAAACAAGACCCAAATACAAACATGAAAAAAGTCATAAAATAAACCACAAGTTTTCTCTGTGGGTAGCTGCTGTGATGCCAGAAGAGATAGCAAGGCTCAGGCCTCCCCCCTGGTGGCAAGGTGATCTTTGGGAGGATCATCTACAAGAAATTCCCAGGAACAAAAAATAGTGTTGAGGGTGAATGGTGTCTTGTTTTCCATGATATTTTCTCTCAGGCTCCAATGTATTTTCTGATGATACCTAAGACACATATTTCTCAGATTTTTATAGCAAAAGGTAATGCCAAAAATCTGGATGAAAATTTAATAATTACTGGCAAGAAACATGCTGCTGATCTGGGCCTGAACAAGGGTTACCAAATGGTGATGAATAAAGGTTCAGATATGGGGTAGACAGACAATCTGTCACGTTCATCGTTCATCTTCATGTTCTTGAAGGTTGGCAGATGAAATAGACTCCTAGTTAAGCATGCATTAGGGGTTATTTTTTCTTTCTGAGGCAGTGATCATATTTGTAAGTTCTAATATGTTAAACAGTATACTTATTTTTGGCCTGTATATGAAGAGACTGAAGCAATCATTTAAAAATATCATACATAATGAAATACATTATTGCATGATTTACTGTTAAAGAAAAGGCACAAATTAAATGACAACACATGAACAACTGATCTCTCTGTCAGGACTAAGTGGGATCCCATCCTAGAAATTAGAGACTAGAGCTCAACATTTTCCCAAATGTTTTCTATGGTATGTCATCCCTGAAAAATGCTTCCTATTCAAATTGGTTTAGGAAATGGCTGCATATCTTAAATGATTTATGGAAATGAATATTTCATTTTAACACATAAAAGGTTCTGAAAAGTTTTTACTTTAAAAGACCATTTTAACACCAGTTATTCATGAGAAACAACAAAAACATCTTGGCAAATTTTGATCTAATCTTATCTTTTCCTTTGCCAGGAGAAGGAACCAAATAGTCACTATGATGATTAATTTTACGTGTTAACTTGACTGGGTCATGAGGTGCCCAGATATTATTTTTGAGTGTGTTTGTAAGAGTGTTTCTGGATGAGATTAGCATTTAAATTGGTAGACTAAGTGTAGCAGATTGCCCTCCTCAATGTGGGTGGGCATCCTCCAATCTCTTGAGGGCCTAAATAGAACAAAAAGGTAGAGGAAGGGAGAATTCTCTCAGCCTATCTGCTTGATCTGGAACGTCTTTTCTTGCTCTTAATCTAGAACTTACATCATTGTCTCTCTTGGCTTGCAGATGGCAGATCCTTGAACTTCTCAGTCGCCATAATCATGTGAGGCAATTCCATGTAATCTCTCTTCCTCCAACCCTTATACACACACACACACACACACACACACACACACACACCCCAGTGGTGGTTCTTTTTCTCTGGAGAACCCTGACTAATATAGTGCCTAGGTCATTTACTCCATGTCTCTCACACAGCTGTTTCTGAAGATGGGACCCAGGACTCCCTGTGAGACCTTCACTGGGAATGATGAGTACAGTGAACACAAGGCAGGAGGAAGCAACCCTGAGCCTTGCAAACTAGACCCATGGTTAAAACTCCTTGGCAATGGTGAAACTGTGTTGGGTATTGACAGGCAGAACTCAGATAGGACACATGAAGCAGGGAGCATTGTAAAGAGCACAGGGAGCATTTTGGATAGGACTTGCTCTCACTCCTGCAACCCTCTTTATATGTCCCTTAATAGATTAAATCAAAATATAAAAGCAAAATATTTCTACTTTGTACCTAAAAAAGAGCATAATCCAATTAGAGGAAATTATTACATTGCATTAGTAATGCAGTTTTGTAGAGAATTTGGGATTAGGTGTTTTAGTAACACATGAATGCTGTGATATGAATTCCCAATCATGTAATACGATTGGCTTCCCTCTTCTCTTATACCTGAGTATGCTATCATTAATTGTTTCTGTCCCCTGCATATGATTTTGCTTTCAGAGTATATTAACTCAGCTAAGATTAAAGAATAAGCCAGAAGCTTTTTAGGAAATTACAAGGGCATGGTAGAGAAGAAAGATTTGCTTAAAGATATTAATTACATAATGTTGTGAAGATGCCATATGGAGGTCATGTAGATTAGGAGTAGAAGAATTGCACAGAGTGTCAGAATAAAGTGATGAGATGTCTGAACAAATGATGATTGTTGCCCAGGTCAGAATTCCATTATACCTGATGTGTTCTCAGTCTCCATTGTGATGAATGGGCCTTTTGCTCCTGCACTGAGTATTCATACAAAGCAAAGAGAATGCTTTTAAACATGAAGAGAGAAAAATAAATGAAAGGAAAGGAAAGCTAAAATGTGTTATATATTTTCAAATGTGAGGGTAATGGGGCCTTCTTCAAAGTATTTTCAATATGGTTTTCTTAGTCCTTATTTTAATGTGCCCCCAAATGGACACAAATTTAGTGCTGGGTTGACTGTTTTCTGAAGGGTGGGTCTCATCTGCCTTCTCCTCACAAGAGGGACAATAAAGAACTTGTCAGAAATGTTCACTCTACCTGTCTCCCTTCAGTGTGTCTCTGCTGCAGGTTCCCCTCTTCCCTATGATTTCAAATATGCACAGTCTTTAGAGGGAAGATTACCTTCCTTTCTCTTATAAACCTATCAGCCCTCTTCCAAAGATCAGAGCCACTAGAGCAGCAGGTTAAGACATGTTCTTGCTCTGGCCAGTATCCTATTCTCTCTTAAATTTACATGGGATTATGAGAAAACAGGTGTTTTAAAAATTGTCTGAAACCTTGGTTTCAACTTTTGAAGTCTCAGATGGACTTCTGGAACTTTGTTAACCTAAACCTCATAACTGGCATTTCCTTAGACGTGGCAGTCTGTTTCTTCTGCCAGGCATGCTGCTTTCTCTCCAGGCTGCATCCTGCTTCTCTCCTCCCGGCCTAGAAAAGCAATGTGTTTGTTTCCTCTGGGCGGAATAGAGCTGAAGTGGACTGCAATGGGGTTGGTGCTCAGCTTGCACTCTGCACACCTCTGGCTGACTGATTTATAGAGACTGGGTTTGCAATGGCAGTCCTGGGGCCAATAAAGACTTTTAAAGGAGGGGATTATGGAGAAAGAATGGCCTGAGCATTTCCATGAGAATTTGTTGGAGCTCAGGAGAGGGTCTGAATTGCAGAGGATGGCAGGATCACAGCTGTGAGTTACAGCTTTCAGGATAATGGAGTATAGGGTTCCCCAGGCAGGGCTAAAAAGGGCTGGATGGGGGTCATTGGGCAGAGAGGTTATAAGGCATTGGAGGAAGCCCTTAAGTAATGGAAAACATAATGCCTGTCCTCCAGGAGTGCAGAGTCTATTGTAGATAGACAGTGAGGCCACAGGAAGATGGGAGAAAGAGGTATAGGTCACTGAAATGGTAGATGATAGATGAGTGATATGGGCAACAATCGTAAAAGAATCCAGAGAGGAAACATTATTTCTTTCCAGAAGGTTCTTAGAAAAATTTCAGAAGGAAAGTATAGATTATGATTGATTGGATTCAAAAGAAACAGTGTTAAATGAACTTAAAAATTATTTTTATTGTAAAAATCTTCTGATGAAACAAAACCATGACCCTAATCTATCATACAACCAAAGTAACTACTTTTATGTTCCCTTTCAGTCTTGGACTATGTATTTCAAAGTTATAATATAATGTACAAGCAATTATGCACTGTGCTGTTTTTATATTTTACTCTTTTTTGGTAATGAAAGAGGGAGGAAAGCAAAAGTAATTTATTCCTTACATATTTTAAAATATAAACAAATGCTTGGTCATAACCACAAGGAAAGATACTATTAGTGCAATGGTTAATTCTATATGTGGAATCACTTGAATCCATTTTGCCTCATATGTGTTTTGAGTATATTTTGTAGACACTATGGTAGGTGTTTCAAAAATAGCATTGTGCAATAGAGTGATCAAATTGTTGTTTTGCTTTTATAACTTTTTTTTCCTGGTTTTACTACTGAGAGTCCTATAGGAATCCCTCTCCCCTCAACAGCCCCAGTTTTAGCAAATTGGGACTGTTGGTGATCCTAGATAAAGATGGTGGCATTATGGAAATTACACTGTGGTAGAGACAAGATCGTAAGTGTGTAATTACATGTATACTGAGTGTCACAAGGGAAGTGCAAGAGAAGAGCTCTTGGCTAGGAGAAGACACCCTGAAGGAAATTACATTTCATGAAGGCCAAAGAAGATTTAGGATAAGAGCCACTTTGTATAGGCTATATTTACACCCAATGTAAGAAGTCAGATTATAATCTTAAATTGCTTTTTACCCTACAATCAAAATAAGGATATTATGAGGGCGATTAGAATGTTTAACTATGGTAGTGGGGTTCTTTCCACATGATACTTTAACAGAATTACTTATTATTGCTTTTATTCTGTAAAAATAAAGTTTTTTTTGTTTTAATTTCCTATATTGATAACAAATTTTGCAAGTTTTCCATTTTTGAACTTCAAAAGAATGTTAATTTATGCATCACAACTGATTTTATATTCCTATGACGTTTTCCTGGTGTTTCTGGTAGTTACACACATTTATTTTTATTTCTGAAAAGTTGGGGACACGTGACCTCCATCTTCTCTTTGCTTTACTATGCTTAGAAAGGGTGATTGTTTTAAAGGATTCCACTTGCTATAGTTTGATTGTGGCACCAAAAGTTCATGTGTTGGAAACTTAATACCCGATGCAACAGAGTTGAGAGGTGAGGACTTAAGAAGTGAGAGCTCTGCCCTCATGAATGGATTAAGGCTGTTGTTGCAGGAGTGGGTCTATTAATGCAAGACTGGGGTCCTGATGAAAGTTGGGCTCCCCTCTACCCTTTTCCCTTATATGGGCTCTTCTATCCTGCTGTCTCTGTCATAGGATGATGCAATAAGAAGGCCCTCACCAGAGGCCTGTCTCTCTATCTTGGACTTCCCAGCCTCCAGAAACACAAGACAAATTTTCACTCCTTATAAATTACCAGTATCCGGTGTTCTATTAAAGCAGCACCCTCCTGAGGCTAACACTACATATGACTCTGCAAGATCAGGATGGCAGAGGGCACTACCTCTCGGTAGCATTGAATAGATGCTGTCCAAATCATCCCCTTTGGACTTCCCTTTTTTATATTCCATGCAGACCATCCCCCATTTCTGTTGACATACTCTGTCTTCAGATATGCTAATACTATTGACTAAGCTACAGCTTTCTTAAGTAGTCACACTTTGATTAGATTGTTTCTTTTCTTTTTGCCTTTGTGCCTGGAAAATATTCCACAAGGAAAGCCGGTTTCTGGAACATGCTAAATTCAGCCATTATGATTTTACTGGTGAAGCTTTCAGAGATTACCAGGGTATATGTCATAGGTTCCCTATATTTTTAAAAATATTTCTCTATTGATGTTATTGCCCCACCCTCTTCCTTTGTCTTGCTCCAAAAGAGAATTTTATGTGGTCGCAGAAGCCCTCACTGTGCTTCTGAATAAAGTGCCTGCCCCTGAGCTGGAACAATGTGATCAGACCCAGAGGGAGGCTTAGAAGTAGAAGTCATCCCTGTCCCTAAGAAACCTGGCTTTCAACAGTTTTCATAATGTATTGTTCATTTCCATATGGAAGCTAGAAAGAAAATAAGAGTGTTCAGAAGAGAGAGAACCTTTTGTGCAGTCCAGGAATGCTTAATGGAGGAAAAGACTTGATCTGGGTTTTGAGAACCAGAGGGTGGAGTTCACAGACAGTAGAAATTGCTGTTTCACTTATTAGCATTTTATCATGAGTAATGGTAAGGTACAGTACTATTTTCTTTTGCAAATTTGTTTGCTATACTATTTGGGGTCTTCACATCAAGCCCAGTGACCTATTGAAAGAGGCCTTGAGAATGTCCTTCAAACAGGCACACTCCTGACCTGGAATAGATTAAAATTAGTAACCTGGGGTGAAAGGTTTTCTTCTCTATTTCTGTCTAAACTCATGTGTGCACCACATGTGCAGCACGGCCACTGTGCCATTCACGCAGCAGCATTGTCTAAACAAGGGGTCATATATAATGTCCTCTCGGAGCCTGGGATTGTAGCAGGGCACTGGGAAACAAGAAAGAAGGACCCTCACAATGGAGAATGCCTGATTAGATTACAGATCTTGCTAAATACAGAGTCAGGCACAAATACAGCTTTACTGCTGCATCAATAATAAATCACCAAGTAGAATATGCTGAAGTTTTTCCAAATTAAGCTGTCATTGATGCACATGGCTTCTGAAGAATAAAATGCAGTTAACACAGACATTTATTTTGTGGAAGATTAAAATGAAATATCAGACGAGAAAAATAATAAAATAAATGCAAGTTTAATGTCTAACAAGACATACAGTATGTAATTAAACTCAACTTTATCAGCTCCAACATGCATTAATGGATTCTAAGCCTGAGGAGATATGAAGTTCTTTAAGAGGCAGTCAATAACCCATTACGATTGTGACATAAACTCTGAACCTAATTACTAGCGACAGAATAGTCGTGGCCCATTTAATAAAATAGTAGTAATATTAGAGGTGAGCAAAGTTATTGAGGGTTAATCGGCATTGGCTTATATTTCACCTAAACCTACACCATAATTTTTCCTTTGTAACATGATCTAGGAAAATGCTAATTAGAGCTGTTCAATAGACCATCCTGTTCTTCTAACCTTGAACTCCAGGTTTGTTCTTTCTGAAAACTTTGCTTTTCAAGTGCTCTGAAGAGGGGATCATTTAATTTTATGGTATTTTACAAGATTTCCACTGAATGTTTCTCATTTTCTGCAGCCTCGTGAATTGCCTTTACCATTCTTTCTCTTAATACTCTTTAATTTACCCTGATGGGACCCTGCTCCCCCACAGGCATTTGTGCTTGGATGGTTGGGGTGTCATTGTCATTGAACACTCTTTGTTCTTGTTCTGCTAGACAGATTTGAAAGAACTGAGTTTTGTACAGGATCATACCCTGTGTTACTGATGTTACCTAGTATCTTACTTTGGTTTCCCCAGAAGCAAACCCTAAGGCAGGATTTGATGCAAGGAGCTCATTTGGAAGGTAAAGAGACCTCCAGGAGAGCCTGGGGAAGTAAGATGGTGAAGGGAAGTGTGGTCTAGTAAGTGCATTTGGTTGTTTTCCCATGTTCCTAACACAGAGCTCCTAAAAGCCTGGGAATTTCCTGAGTTACAGGAGTATCTTTAATAACTCATAAGGAGCCCCTTTGATCACTCTGGAGTTCATACTAATGAAATGACTTAGGGTGGCCACTAATGTGCCTGGTCACCAGAAAGACCACGTGATTACAGGGTTGAAACTTTCAGTTCCACCCACCAACCTCTGGGAAGGGAAAGGGGGTACTTGGGGTTGCTGGAGATTAAGCTGTATAAAAAGTTTTGAATAGGAGAAAAGATTGGCTTTGTGGTTGGTGACCTCATTGAGGTGCTGGAGGATGGTATACCCAGAGAGGGCTTAGAAGATCTGGGCTCCTCTACCCCAACCTAGACCTTGTCCTGTGGGTCTCTTTCATCTGTCTGTTCCTGCATTGTAGTTTTTAGCATAAACTTAGATTAATCTAAGTAACTAACATATGACCCTGAGTTCTGTGAGCTGTTCTAGCAAATCATTGAACCTGAGGAAGGGCATGTGGGAACCTCTGATTTACAGCCAGTCAGACAGACACGTCTGTAATCTGGGACCCCTATTTATGACTGGCATCTGAAGTGGGAGGGTTGAGAACTTAACCTGTGTGGTCTGTGCTAGTCAGGATAGTTTGTGTTAGAATTGAGTTAAATTGTAGGACACCTAGCTGGTGTCCAGGTTGCTAGAAAATCAGCCTGTGTTGGGGGACAGTGCAGACCAAGGCAGCCAGTAGCGAAGGTATTTATCCAACTAGATTTACTATTGGCTGTGGGAGCATGATCCTTCTGGGGAAACTTACCCTGCTGTGGAAGTGAGGGTAGTACACAACAGGAGCAGAGTTCCACTATCCAGAGGTCAAAGAAGGTGAATATTCACATATTAATTTCTCATCAGTCATTGATTGCAGATGGCTCCAGGGTGCACTAATTCCCTAGTACTTCTGTTCTGCCACTTGGGTCATGTAGCAGAAATGCTCAGAACTCAGAGAACACGCGTATGGATGATTGGAAGTCAGGCCACTGTGCACTGAGGTAGGTGGCAATAGCAGAGGGCATGAGAGGTTACCCAACACTCTGCCCCACCCAGCACTGGTAGAGCTTTTGCCTACACCTCCCTCAGTACTTGCTGGCAACAGGGCCTGATTAGAGTCTTACATTCCTAGGAAGACTTGCTCTGCTGGCAGACATTTTAGAGTGGCACTGAATATTAGCTGGAGAAATGGATTTGGGGATAACTATAGAAATACAACAGGAAAAGTCTTGGCAGGAAAGGAAGCTTTGTGTCTTAACCATGAGTTAGGGAGAAGGAGCTTTCTGACTGTCTTTGGAGATTTTCCAGAATGCCACTACCAGAGAGAGCAAAAAATTACACAGACAAGTCATTTTCCCACTTGTGGTAGCACCCAAGGGTCAGAATCAGGTAATATCCAGGTAATCAAACTGGGTGACAGGTATAAAACTGTGTGTGGGGTGTGTGTGTGCATGTGTGTACATACACGTACATGCCAGAGCACATGTGATGCATGCATGTACACTGGGACATGGACTCAGAGAATTGCAATTCAGAGGGAATTTGTTTAGGTTTTGCATTAGGCTGACTACATTAATGCAGTCATTGTTCTCATCCCATTCCCTTATCTTAAAACACTATGCTTCAGGTTTATTTTCAAAACCATAACTTGTCTCAAGACAAAATGATTCCAATTAAATAGTATTATTCTAATAAAGAAACAGAACTCCTTAAGGAATTCAGCTGATTATAACCCAGGAGGCTTTTCTGTGATCTCAGTTTTCTCTTTAGCGGAGTTATTTTGGGGAGCAAAATCAGCATGTGTGAGGTTAGACTTCCAGACTGAGTTAAGAGTGAGAAAAATCAGACTTAGTTCTGCAGCCTATATTTTTCTGTTGTCTCTCTCTGAGACTACCAGTGTTTATGGTAGCAAAACCCTGCAATTAAATATGCTTACCTATGTAATTTAGATATGAACATGTGTAGATTACCTATCACATTGTACATATCCATGCAAATGGAATCCTATGGAGCATGTTAGTATCTGAAAATTTATTTTTGTCTGATTGAACCTTCTTTGAAAGCATTTTCCCCATGCATTTTCTACTTCTCAAGAACCATTCATATACATCAAACTGATTTTATATGTAATAGTTCTGTGGATGTTAATTAGAAAATCATAAGCCTTTGTAGTCTTTTGGAATTTCTTATAAAATTAACGTAATTGGCTATATCTTGCTATTTCTCACATTCCACTCACTTGATGAAGAACACATTCATCTTGAATTGATCATTTCTCAATTCCATGTCCCTCTGTTTCTTGTACCTAATGAGTGTTCAGTATATCTAGGTTGAAATAAATTCATTGTCTAAATCTTCCAAAGTCAATCCTTCAGTTCTTTGTCCAGTTAATACTCTGGAATGTTTCGGAATATTCAAGAAACGGTTAAGCTGTTTGTTTACCAATGCCTTTCAACTGCAATGACCTATAGCCCCCATTGCAGGCTCAGTTTACCCAGCTCATGACTCATTCTCTATTGGAGTAGATGATATCATATTAGTTCAAGCTAGTGGTATGAGCTTTGGGATTAGTCTTGTTCTGGATTTGGAATCTCGGGGATACATGGCCACTAATCCTTGACATGCCTCTCCCACAGTGGCTTAGGATGTATAGCTGTGAATTTGTCTTGATTTCCTTCTTGCATTGGTACTAATCCACTAATGCAACCTTATTGGGGTCCAATTTACTCAGGTACTGCCTTGATACCTTACTTAAATCATGCTAGCTTCTTTTCATGGGAGTTAAATCATACACGAACTCAAGACTACTGGCTATAGTTTTCCCAAATGTGTTTATTACACACAACTATTATTCTACCATACACTTGACCTGAAGAATTTGCTATCACTTAGACCTATGACATTATAGCATACTGATTGAATTTTATCAGCTAAGTTTTCTGTTTTCCTCAGCCATTGCTTCCTATGCGAATCCAGTTGTTAATTCATTCATGCCTTTACCCCTCTGTGGGGACTATTCTGCCTCAGGTATAATTCCAAAACAGATTCTACTTTTTGGACCTGTACTTTGGATTGTCAACTATTGCACCAAGCATTACTTTTATACTTGGTCCATTTCCCTCATATTTTAGTTTCCACCCAGACTCAGCTTCTCATACTCTTCATTGAGGGTACAGAAGTCCCTACTAGTCTTATATCCAAGCCTACCCAAGTTTTAACAAGTGCTCATCTCACTTTAGTCTTTCTACATAGTCCATTTATTGCTGAGCACATCCTATTTTTCTATAGTGTATATGGAAGTTAGGGTTAAGAGTTGAGTTTTATATCCTCAAAGAATAACAAAATTATATAAGTCTATTAATTGGACACATGTGTGTTGAGCATGATATGGTGGACAAGACAGACCAGACTCCTATTCTCATGATGCCTACAGGCTACCAAAAAAAAACATTTATTAAATTAGGACAGTCAATCCTTTAATATTATGGATTCTGTATTTGCAAATTTATCTAGTCCCTAAAATTTATTTGTGACCCCCCAATCAATACTCATAGCACTCTCACAGTCATTCTCAGAAATAGGCTGAGTAGTGAAGGATTTGAGTTGCCCAACCCATGTGTTCCCAGCTGAAGTTGAACAAGTCGATGTTCTGCCTTCTTGTTTCAGCTCTCATAATGTAAATAAGTATCTTCTAGGTTTGCTTTAGTGCCATGCTTTTTGACAATTTTTGTGTTTTTTGCTGGTGACTTCCCATCTAGAATGACCCCCAAGCATAGCACTGAAGTGCTGTTTAGTCCTAAGCCCAAGAAAGCTATGATGTGCCTTATAGAGAAAATGTGTGTGTGAGATAAGTTTTATTCACTCATGAGTTATAGTGCTGTTGGCCATGATATTTAATAAGGTGTCTCTAAATAGATACACACATAAAACAAAGTTATGGATTGGGTGGTTCACAAAATCTTTATGACCAGAGGCTCACAGAAACCTAACCTTGTATTTCCCCCTAGCAGTCATGCTTCAGTATTTGATAATTTAGCATTCACTGTGACTTTATAGAACACAAGTTCTGTGAATAGCAAGAATCAACCAAATTATGTGAATAATTCTCTAATTGTGTATAAGATAAAGACTAGAAATTACTGGGACTCCATATCATGGAAGTGTATTTAGAGGGACTTAACCTCATCTGAGAGGTTAGGAAAGGTTTCCTTTCCTTGAGGAAGTGATGTTTTAGCTGTGGTATGATACAGAGGTGAGTTGAGAGTGGGAGGTAATTTCAGATGGAGGAAACAGCATGGGTAAGGCCTTACTGGGGGAAAGAGTATGATTCATTTGAGGAGTAAAGGAAGGTCACAATTAGAGGATGATTGTGGGGTGGGGGAAAAAAGTGGTTAAAAAAAAAAGCTATGGGTATGGACAGAGGACAGTTCATGCAGACCCTGCAAACCAGGTTAAAGATTTGAACTCTATTGAATAGCAATGAAAAGATGCTGATGGGTTTTAGTCCTTCCTTCTGCCTTATGAAGAATGGATTAAAGAAAGGCCAAATGGACAGGCCATTAAGAGTCTATTTCAGGAGTCCAGATGGAGGATGATAATAGCTTGAACTAGGTTGTGATAGTGGATGTAGTGATGGCAAATATGCTAACATTCAGTGAAGGAGGAAGCAAGGAGGATGAGAGAAAACAGGGAGTCAAGAATAGTCTTGGCAGGAGCATCTGGGTAGATGATTATATCATTTAGGGAAAGGGGAACTCTGGAGGAACTCTAGCACAATTAGAAAGAATGTAGGAAATTTGGTTTCCAAAGATGGCTGCAATAGTATCTCTCACCTTCCTGCTTTTTTTTTTACAGTTGTGAACTTACTCTTGTCCTATGAAGAGGTAAGATTTATTTTCCCTCCTCTTGAATCTGGACTGATCCTGGGCCCTGCTTTCCTAATAGAATGTAGTGAAAATGATGCTATATAGCTTTGAGCCTTGTCCTCAAGAGAATTGCAACTTCTGCCTTTTTCGCCTGGAATGCTTCTTCTTGTAATCCAGTTGCCATCTTTGAGAAAGTTCAAGCAGCCACATAGAGAAGTTTACAAGGAGGAGAACCAGGTCCATGGCTATTAACCTCAGCTGAGCTGAAGCTGGCAGCCTGTATCAACTGCCAGTCATCTGATATTTGTACCTTCCAGCCTTCTCAGCACCCTAGCTTCCCTGCACAGAGCAGAAGAACCATCCAGATAATCTACAGCAGCATGAAAAACCATAATTTTCTATAATAGATATTTAAAACAGATATGTAGAAATTCAGTTTTAGACATCCATGAGATGCTGGGGAACATTTGAATGACTGTGAGGAAGTTGATCAGAAAGATCTAGAGCTGAGATGTGAGATTTAGATTAGAGAAATAAATTTGAGAATTGCTAATGTTTAAATCAAATTTGTAGCTGTGAGAGTTGCTAAGAATCTACTAAGAATGCAGAGTGAAAAATAAAAGGCAAGGTAGAGTTAGGTTTGGACTTTGAAGAATTCAAGTTTTTATGGTCATATTGCAAGGAGGTGCCCTCAGTAGAGATTAAGCAGGGGCAGCCAAAGACGTTTTCTTGGAATCAAGGAAGCTGAGAGAAGAGACTTCTTCCCAAGGAACGTGTGCTCAGTGGTGTATCAAAGGCTAATAAGAAGTCACATGAGATAGGTTGAAAATATATCCCTTATTGATTTAGAAGCATGGTGGTCTTTGATGATTTATCTAAGTTAATTTTCAGACTACTATAATTTACTTTTTATGGTGCTGATAAGGTTTTCATTTTAACCATTTGAGTTGCAATACTTGACATTATACTCTTAGCATATACAAGTGACTAAATTGATATAATATTCTTCATATGTATTACATCATTTCTAATTCCATTATTAAAACAACCACATTTATTTTTGAGACAACTGAAGCTGAGGAAAATGAATGCCCTAAAATTTTTCAGCTAGTAGGTGGCTGTGTGTTCTCCCTTTCTGCCTCATTTAATTTACAAGTCTGTTGGAGGAAAGCAAGCCACATTATTATTAATTGTTTTAGATGTGATAATGATCATTTTCATAGGGTGTTTTTTTTTTAGTCTCTATTATTTAGAGGTAGAAACTGAAACATTTACAGATGAAATTTTGTATCTTCCTTATGCTTCAAAAAAATATGAGTAAGAAGAGAAGAAGATAGGGATATAGACAAAACCATATGAGCCATGAGTTGATAGTTGTTGATCCTGCATGATGGCTAAAGAGAATATCTAGTATTTTTTTAAAGTTTAAAATTTTCTATACTACCACATTAAAAAAAATAATTGTCTTAGTGAAGTTCTGAGGTCTTCCCAGTAAATAAAGGTGCCTTGGCTTTGTATTAGCTCTTTTAAGTCCTCAGAGCTTCATGTCTGGTAGTTTTTCTTTGATATTGTGAATAAGTAGAGGTATTAGATAAATGATTGTTGGACTGGGGAGGAGACATTTATTACTGTACTCCGTAAATCCTGCAAAAATAAGAAAATGAAGCTTCAAGTTTCAATTTACTGAATAATTGTCCAACTGTGACATTCATCATCATTCCTTAGGCTTGGTAGCATTTGTGAGATGACAATTAATTAGCTGGATAGCTTTATAAAAATGCATGTTGCTTTTAATTGCTATGGCCCATTTTCTCAAAGTTGGAAGCTCTTAATGCATCAGAAATCTTTCTGGATTTGTTGTTGCATGATTCCACAGACATTTTCCCCTAGAGACATGGTAATTTTACAACTTTTAAATATTCAACACAACTCTAATTATAAATAGTTCTCTTTCAAAAGCGATAGCCAGACACTTGGCACAAACCACCTCTTGTTATATTGGTAAGGATGACAGCGTAATGACTGATGATATGTGTTAGATTCCCTCATTTCTCTTAATTAGAATTTTCTCTGCATTATCATGCTTTGTAACTAACCAGCATACTCCTGACAATGGTTAATGTGAGTAGGAATGGTTTTAACTTTGTGTTTTATCTGGAGAAATGGCTCAGCCAGTCTTCTGGTGTACACAGAAGAAATTTTGCCCCAACTCCTCCAATTTTCCTGTTGTACTTCAGTTGGGCTGGTTAAGGTATAAGAAGAAATAAAGCAAATAGGAGCATGTTTTAAGCTCTCAGAATGGGAGGAAGAGATGAAGAAGGAAGAAGGATATAACCTTGAGATAGTAGACAGTGAGGAGGTTAGTGGGGGGTGACCATATGGAGCCATAAATCAGCAGCTACCCAGGCAACAAAGCTGACTTTGTTCATCTGGTTTGTGGCTCCCAGTTATTTAGTGAGTGCCTTCTGTGAGCATTACCCTGCCGTCGCCACAGTGGGGAAACACAAAAGACCACAGAGACCTTTTCTCTGCCTTCAGTTCTGGTTAAAGGCAGACCTCTACAATTTATTATCCTTCTCAAAGACAAGGGCTCATCTCTTTGGTTCATCCTCAAATTCCATTGCCTCATACTGGGTTTAGCTCCAGGAGTTACCATTAATAAATGATTTGCCAAGGAATAGAAGGATGAATCAGTACAGTAATGTGAGAATAGTTACAGGGCCACTTACAAAATATTGGAATAGCTCATTTCAAACTAAATATATAAATGTTTATAGCTGGTCATACTATAAAGAAGGATCAAGGCAGGGCAAAGTTCTGTAAGAAGAAGGTAGGATAAATTAAGAAGCCAACTGTGAAAGTTAAACTGCCTAGGCTTAATCCATTGAATATTCATGCCAGCACAACTGGAAATTGTCCCTCAAAGTTGGCAAGCATGTTTGGTAGGTATAATAAGTGTGAGAGTTTCACCTCCTTGTACATTGCACACTCATGAGATTGGAACACGTGAAACAGAAGACCACATAACCTCTCGAGGGGCTCAGGTGAGCTGGATACAGGTACAGGTGGATTTTATGATGCTTTTTTGACTGTGTTGTGGCCAGTTCTGAGCCTTTTAAAATGTAAGGAGACACAGTGACCTGGAGGTAAGTCTAAACTGTGTCCTTGAAAAGGGAATTCTACAGGACAGCTTCATCTTTATTATTCTGGAAGATTCAAAAAGGATGCAGTGTAGACTTTGGGATGGGTTGAAGATATACAATTTTTGTTTTGGGTTCCTACTTTACATCCAGCAAAATACCTAACTTGAAACTCCCATGGAGTTGCTTTATCTAGAAATTCACATCATATTTGTGTGGTATATATAAAGAAAAGTAATTCAGTCAGAAAATTTATGAGAAATGCCAGCTCCCACACCCTTTCCTCAGGAGCTCCTTCTTCCCTCTGCCAGTGAATATGTGAAGGTTTTGCTAAATAGACTACCATGTGGCTAGACCTCTGTTTAGGAGGGATAATCATGGTTATAGACTGAATTATGTTACCCCAAAAGTCACAGGTTGAAGCCCTAATCCCCAATGTAACTTTATTTAGAGATAGGGTGTTTAAGGAGATAATTAAGATGAAATAAAATCATAAGAGTGGAGCTCTAATCCCATAGGACTTGTGTTCTTATAAGAAGAGGAGAAGATACCAGAATGCAAGTACACAGAGGAATGGCCGGGTGAGGATGCAGCAGAAAGGTTGCTGTCTGCAGTCTAGGAAGAGAGGCCTCATCAGAAACCAACTCTGCTCGTATCTTGAGTTTGGATTTCCAGACTTCAAACCTGTGAGAAAAATACATTTGTGCTGTTTAAGCCACTCAATCTGTAGTATTTTGTTATGATAGCAGACTAAAATACTCCTAAAAGTAAATAAATAAAACATGGTTTCTGGTGTCAAAGGCCTTGCTATCTTTAATTAGGCAGAAAAAACTAATGGGCATACAATAGAGAAAATAAACTGTCATGTTGCATGATGCTGATAGTAGCATTAATGGTCAACTTATTGTGTATTAGTCCCTTGTTCTGGGTTGAATTATATGCCCTGAAAAGATATATTGCAGTCTTAACCCCCAGTACCTCTAAAGGTGACTTTATTTGGAAACAGGGTTCTAAAGAGTAATAATTAATTGATTAATAATTAATTAATTAATTAAAATGACGTCCATTAGAATGGATGCTGGTCTCATATGATAGGTCCTTATAAAAAAGGCAAATATAGTCACAGAAACAGCATGTACATGAAAGATGGTTTGAAGATACATGGAGGAGAAGGTAGCTCCTGATTGGAAGGTGATGTCTACAAGCCATGGACGCCAAGGATTGCAGGCAAACACAGAAAGCTGGAAGACACAGGCAAGGTTTCTTCCCTCGAGTTCTCAGAGAGAGCACATCCCTGTCCACATGTCGATTTCGGACTTAGAGCCTCCAGAGCCCTGAGATCATAAATGTCTGTATTTTCAGCCACTCAGTTGTGATGCTTTGTTATGGCAGCCCTGGGAAATTAATGCAACCCTGTTCTCAGAGCTGGATAAAGGGCAGCTCCACAGGCAACTTCCTTGACCACTAACCCACAGAGATTTTATTTTATTTTATTTTATTTTTGTAATTTTTTAAATTAAATGATAGCTGCATACATCAATACAAACATGGGGTACAGTGTAGTGTTTTCACACACATTCTAAAATACTTTCATCAAGGTGGTTCACATAAATTTCATGTCATTTGCATAGTCGTTGTGTCAAAACATTTACATTCTAGTTCTAGAAAAGTTCACTTGTACCGTTGTTAGACAGAAATATAGGTGATCTTTCCAGTTACCCTCCCACCACCCAGCTACCCTTCTCCCCTCCCCTTCCCTACCCCTCCCCATATTCTTGTGCTAGAATTAAGTTGTTTCTTTCATTTGAGAAGTATATATTAGTTTCATAGAAAGGCTGTGTACATTGGATACTTACCCCATAACAATGCCTACAAGATAGATGATCTTTCTCATGGTATCAGTCTATATAGCAGTTTATATTCCAAAAAATGCCATGGTCTGTATGTTGATATGTCTTATAAAAGTACAGGGTAAGGTCTATCTATTATATCTGTGCTAACATTTGCTGTTTTCTTGACTTTTTCAAATATTTTATTTACACAAATTATTATGTCTCTAGGTATAAACTCGCCTCCCTGAGCCCTCGGAAATGCACGTCTTCCTTTTGGTGTGCAATGCCAATTTGGCAGTTTTCTACTCAGAAGCCTGGTCCTGGCTATACTGACAAGTGATACATGAGGGGTTATTCAGGTTATTCAGTTGCACATGGCACTGAGTTATATCAATGGACTCTTTCCCATAAGCTTTCTTCCCCTCTCCATCCACCTGCCTCCTCACCCTACCCCCTCAGGTTGCTATTCTCAGGTTTAACTCATTCTTTCAGTTAGTGTAGGTTGTTTATTTCATTTTCCATTAATTGCCACCACAGTCTCTGTTTATCTCTCTCCTCCATTTCTTCCATTCTATCATCATTATTTCCACCCTTTTCTAAAATCTCTCCTGGGACACAAATTTACCAGCTTCTCCTTTACTTTGCTAAAACATTTAAATATGTTTCCTTTGAATTTTCAGTCTTAGAAATGGCCAGCATCTCTGAATAATGTGGGTATTGGGATTTCAGGTTAAAAGAAATTTATTATATAAATTGCAAAGACAAAAATTAGTTCAAAGTTATTGCATTAATAACTCAGCAAAAACTAAAATCTAATATTGCTCCAGATAGGTTCAAGGGAAAAAGATACAAACCTAAAAATAAAAATTTTATACCAGAATTATATCCTCTTAGAACACGTTCATCATTCCCAAGACACCATTTAGCTATAAAGTAACTGTAGCTTTATAGTTTGACAATTATTCAGCTAATTCATAACACCTTATGAGTAAAGTTATTGTCTTATATTTGGAAATGGCCTCAAAAAGCTGGGGCTTCATTTTCTGTCTTTTAATATTTATCCCATGATGGAGAAGATAGCTCCCCTTCCCTAAAGTGAGATCCTTTATCTGTAAAACAGTGGTAATTACATGTACTTCAGCTTCTATCTGAGAATCACAGCAGGAAGGTCAGGTTCTACCATGAGTGATTACTGGCATTTGGAGAAAAATATTCTATGGTACGTTAGAAAGCATAGGTGTTGGTGTTAGTGAAAGCTGGGTTTCAGTATCAGCTAATGGGACATACTAGTGCTCTGACTTTAAATTTATCATTTATAATGTATGATCCTGGCCTATTAACCTAGAGAATGAGTATCGTAATAGTTAGTTCTGTGCTGTACGACAGGAATGCTGCTGCTTAGCACAGCAGTGATGTCCATTAATTCTCCTTTTGAGCATTGTTTTACAGCACAGAGCAGAACTCACCAAATGTGTTGATTGATCAATCCTTTTAACGTTGAATGGATCATTAAAAAATGCGAACTAAGTAGGTCACCAGACTATAGAAGATAAAGAGAAAAGGAAGATACAATTAATACAGATGTTGACACAAAGTGACAGTTCTCAAAAAATGTTCATGAATCTTTATAATGAGCAAGATTAAAGAAAATTTTACTTTGAAAACTAAGTTCAGTAATTATCTGTAGCAGTCAAAAAGAGAGAGAGAGAGATGATCAAAACACTTCTAGTTAACACAAAGGACTTAAAGTTGAAATTCATTTATAGATAGAACTTGAATCTCATTTTGAGAGTGATTGAAACTTGGGTGAAGGTCCTCAAGATGGAACTTGAACAGCAATCTTCTTACTTAAGAAGCTGTTGCTACTTTTTTATATTACAGCATTTCCTTCCATGATGGATTGAGAGATTGAAAAAAATATCTTTGGGGGGGTTAGGACTCACACAGTATCCCCATGTTTCTCTTCTCAGTTTCTTCTTACAGTGCTAATGCCATCATGAGATAGTCTGCTACAGAACTTATCTAGAATTTGTCCATTTACACACGTGCTGTATAATCTGAAAGTAGCCCGTATCCCATGTTCGGGCTGAATTAAGTCTCTCCCAAATTCGTCTATTGAAGTCTTAACCCACTTAGCCCAGAATATGACTGTATTTGGAGAGGTGGTAAATAAGAAACAAAATGAGGTCATAATTGTGGCTTCCAATCTGATAAGACTGGAATCCTTCTTAGAAGATGAGATTAGGACTCAGATGCAGAGAGGAGACAATGTGAATCACCAGGGGAAGATGGTCATCTACACAAGGAGACGCCCTCAGAGGAGATTATTCCCGACAACACCTTGATCTACAACCTCTAGCCTCCGGAATTTCAAGCAACTAAATTTCTGTTGTTTAAAACACGCAGTCTGTGTTATTTATTCTGACAGCCTCAGCAAAATAAACATCCCTGTTCATGCTGCCTCTAGCGCCAGATTGAGAAAAATCTTCCATATTATCACATTTCAGAATCTGCTCAGTATCTGAAAAGTGATTTTGGGGTCTGGTTTGTGCTACTCTGAGCAAACTTAAAATTTTATGCATATTTTTACACATGTTGCTAAGAGTATATAACTGTAATTTAAACTTATCATTGCTGTATTTAACTAGTGACATTATAACCTGTGAGTCTGAATATACAAAAAAACTTTATTTTTGAAAATTTCTATAAAACATTGCAAGCAGTTATTGATAATTTTGTAGGGTACTTTTATAGGGTCCTTCTTATATTCTCCTGCAAACATTTGTGTTTTTAAGGGTGTCCCAAAGAAAATGATTGGTATCATTTTTTTTCAGAAAAAATAGTTTTCTAAACTTCTCTTTATCTAACTTCAAAATGCCTTAATATTAAAACTGATGAATATATTTATTGTAATGGTGCTTTAAGACATCTGTAAATTTCACAGATGATAGTCACAAGCTTTTCCAATTTTTATTCATGTTTTGCATGTTGAAGTAATATCTTATTTGAGAGGTATAGTGCAAAAAAGGTATACACATTATATACACTTTTGGATCTGTTCAAATGTTCTTAAAGTCAGCACTCTTTTGTGAAGGCCAAATTCTCTTCAGCCAACATGAGAAGCCTTTAGACACAATTCCACAAGTGCTTATTGTGCCAACATTTGTAGCAGCTGCTCCAAAATCAGACATGGATATTCAGATGGATAAATCATGCCTCCCTTCCTCACTGATTTCACAGTCTGGTGTAGAGACAAGGATGTCTAACATCATTTCGTGTCGTCTATGAGGGACACCTGTATATTTTCTGGTGCTGACCAACAAGTTAGAAGCAGTGATTTCAGGTGGACTGATACCTCAGCACGAAGTAAGCTGAATTGGAGACAGGAGCACGTTTTCCAAATGCTTTTGTGTGCTACAAGGCAAAGGGAAAGTATATTACCCAAGAAATGGAAGAGAGTTGGGGAAAAGGCCAGTTGAACATGAAATGCATAAGAAGCAATATTGAGGCTGAGTGGGGTGGCTCATGCCTGTGGTCCTCACTCTGGGAGGTCAAAACAAGTGGATTCTCAAGCTCAGGAGTTCAAGAGCAGCCTAAACATGAATGAGACCTCATTTTTACTAAAAAAAAAAAAAAAGAAAAATTAGCTAAGAGTGGTACAAGGCATCTTTAGTGCCAGCTACTTAGGAGGCTGAGGCAGGAGGATCACTTGAGCTTAGGAATTTGAAGCAACTGTCACCTAGGCTGGTGCCACAGCAATCTAGCCTGGGCAAGAAAGAGAGATGTGCTCTCTCTCTTTTTCTCAAAATAAATAAACAAATAAATAAATAAAATAAAATAGGAAAAAGGAAGAAGAAGCAGAAGAAACAATACTGAAAGGAAGATGGAGGTAGAAAATAAAGCACAAAACTATTCCTACTAATCTCTTTCTTCCCCAAAATGAATAAATAAATATATGAAGGTCAGGAGTGGGGGCCTCTTGAAGTAGAACGTACTCAAAGGAGAAAAAGTGTTGAAATCGAATCCACAGATGCGGACCAGTCCCCCATATTCCCTAGCCAACTTCTCAAATGTTTATAAAAATAGACCAAAATCAGAGCAGTTTAAATTATCGCTCATTTGTTGTTGCAGCCAACATTTGGATATTGATTAGCATTACTCATTCTTGAAGCCTGTGGCGAGTATCTACCATGTTCCACACGATTCAGTAACAAATTAAATCGAGTTGAGAGTTAAGTGAGGCTGTACCATTGGGAGTAACTTAGAGCAGCACTATGTTCGTTTACCCTATTTATGGAGAAGAGCCCCTGTGTTGAGCACTGTAGCTGAGTACAATATGGCCAAATGCTGACCCTCTGCTCAGGAAGACACTGAGTTTTATCTGGTGCCTGTTTCCAGCTGCCAGTAGATCTGGAAAAATCACCTCTGAGGAGAGATGCTTCTATCTAAAATCAGAACTTATATTTTTAAAAAAAGAGACCAAGGAAGAACTGAGTTTTAAACAAACTCCAAAGCATGAAAAAGCGTTCATCCTGACCACTTCTGTGACAAGATTATCTGTAGAGTGGCTGGCAGCGACATCTCCTCCTAACTGTAACGGCAGGCTGAGCAGAGACAGAGCAGGTGCCACAAGGGAGAGGTATTCCCGGGACATAGTAAAGCAGAAATTCATGAAGGATAAGGCACTACAGGGTCACAGAAGAAACCTTCTCACCAAGTCTATGACAAATGCTGTTTGCCACGTGTACTTAGTGTCTAATTGCAAAGATAATTGTGGCTCTCTTTACCCCTCAGGGCTATTATGTGTCTGATGTGGCACACAGGTGTTAAAGTACCTGAAAAATGTTAAACACCAGATAAATGGAAAGGTTTATGATTCAAAATTAAGTTTAACTGCGTTGAGAAATGCCACAAGTAGGCAGACGTGCAGAAGTGCTGTCTTCAAGGCTATGGATGAACTAGGCGGTGGGAAGCCAGGACAGCACAGTGCTCAGAATGGTGCCCACATGTGAGGCTCTCACCACCAGCAGCACCTTTACCAAAAAGGCGCTAATCAGTCACAGCAAACAATTTCAAATCACTGCAAGAACATCACGCCACCTGGCTGAAGAGCCATTTTGCGACATTCTTAAATGTCTTTTTTTTCCCTGATGGATGATTAAGTAGGCCGTTAATCTCCTTTTGCTAGGAGTGATTGAAGGACACTGAGTCAACATTACAATTTAGACAAGAAGATGGAATCTGCACTTATCTGCTAACGTCACATGACACGTGCAATGGTGATTTACTCTAAGCCTTCTCGGCAGGATCTGCTGCCTGCTGTGTGATTGTCTGTCTGTCTATTTGCCTGATTAAATAACACACTCCTTTCTGTCTAGAGCTAGTACTAGTTCTCCATGAGGTAGAATTCTCAACCTTCTTTACAGCTAGAAACCTTCCTTCTGCCCCCATCATCTCTCTGGATGAAAATATACAACCCCACCACAATTTTGGCTGGAAGTACTTGAAGACTCTTCCTATAGTTAATGTCCTAAAAACTTCATCCTCATGTAACAAACATTCATTAGATACCAGCTCTGGGTGTCTAACGGACCACACACCACGCAAGGATAAACCTCAAGGAATACATGTATCAGCTAGTAAGGGAAATAATTCAGACATATCAATGTGGTAAGGTATTTTGTGTTAACCATCTGCCTGTGTTACCCCCCCCCGCCCCCCAGAGACCCACTCTGCATAGTCAATTAGACTTCATATATCACTACTTTTTGGCAGTTCTCAAAAGAGAGCTGAGGAACAACAAAATAAAACTGTAGCTCTTAAATTTGAATGACATATTCCATTAAGGTCTTTGACCAGATAAATAAATACTCTACCATCCAATTTATCTCCCAACCAAAACTAGACAAAGGCTTCGCACAGTCGGTGGGAGAAGGAGGCAAAGGTCCGCATTCACTAAAATGAAGGCTGTAAGATCAGAGCTCCAAGCTCTGCACCGGGCCTGGCTGGGGAGCAGCCGTAGGTAGGCAGTCGTGTTCTTTGACTCCTAGAGAACTCCCTGTGTTCCTGCAGATAAACCCTGTGTATGGCCTGTGAAACGGTTTCTATTAGTTGTTCTCCTTGTGATTTGATGAAGACTGCCACCCATATAGCCTTTTAATGACTATAAAGTCCCAAATGCCACACTGTATCCTTTCTACATAGATAAGCCTCCTTTCTAAAATCTGGGACATCGGATAGAGCCCTGTACCATGAAAGATATGGCAATAAGAAAGAAAATTCAGCAGAATCAACTAAAAAAATCTCCCAGTGAGTTGAAGCAGTGGTAAAATTAATGCCCATTGGACACGAATGTTTTCTTTAGAATACTAATATACAGTAAACTAAAAGGGTCCTTATTATTAAATGGTAATAAATCTATAAGTAAATAATTTTCAAATACTTTACATTCTAAGTCCCCCCTCCCATGAATGTCTCAGGGCTCCATGAGACACATACCAGGAAAAATCGCAATTCCCCAATGTAGATATTTATTGAAGAATTCTTTTTGAAGAAACACCTATCATCTCATAGTACATTAATGCTCCATGGAGAAAACTTTGTGAAAATATTGTTCACCGTGAAATATATCGCACATCCACTGTGTGTTAAATATGAATCTAAAAGAATAAAGTAGAAAGCAAGGTGAACCTTATTAGAGATGTAGATCAAATGTTATAGAGGTTCAAAAGCAGAGAAATCTTTTTCTAGTCCAGGCATATTCCAGGGGTGTCAGGAATGTGGCATTTAGGCTTGGTCTTATAAATCAAGTAGATTTTTTGAACATTTGGAAGCAAATGAGGGAAAATTATGCTAGGATCAGAAAGTAGCACAAGAATAGGCATAGTCCTGGGAAGAAGAACCAGTGTGAGGAGAGGAAGTGGCTTATCTCAGCTGGAGAACAGGAGACTCAGGCAGGGTCACAGAGAACCCAGGCCAGACTGGTTAGACCGAGTACGGACAGCAAAGATTTCCGAAAGAAGTTGAATTTCTACACCATAGAAATAACCAGAACCTGCTCCAGGTTAATTAGCAAAGTCGTAATACTTTTAAAGCTTGAATAACATACTATCAAATTAACACTTGCAGGATGGAACAGATCATATTACATTCATGAATAAAGTAATGTTAACTCTCTGGTTAAAATCGTGAGACAGAAAAAAAGTATTTCTTTTTGCAGTTCTCTTTGTCCCTGCTTTGTACAACTTAGCCAGGATTAGCCATGGTCCAACTTTCTAACTAGATACTAATTTAGACTTCGCGCCACCTAAGAATGTTTGCGACGCTCATTTTTCTTCCTCATAATTATATTCCATTTTTCCTCACCTCCCTCTGCTACTCTCTATGCATTTCTCCACTTTTTGTGTATTCCACATATTTAACAAAGTCCCATGAGAAAAGAGTGTCCACCTGGCACACTTGAACAGTAGCTGGTATTTAAAAGTAATAAGTGGTGCTATGTGGCAATTATTTTTGCATAAATTTATTTTATCCTTATAAGAATATCATGAAGTACACATTAATATTTCCGTTGTGCAAGTAAGAAAGGTAAGATGTCAAAGTACTTTGCACCTAGGGATTCCAAATTATGCCTGCCTGACTCCAAAGGCTCGGTGCATCCTTAAGTCTCTGGTAGCAATTTATTCCTGGATCTCCAGAGGCCATGCTGCTTACTCCTAAGTAATTCGACCACAATAACAAAAAGCTTACAGGAGATTGAGGATGTAAATTAGGTTTTTTTTTTATTATTATTATTATTATTTTATTAAATGATAGCTGTGTACATTAATGCAAACATGGGGTACAGTGTAGTGTCTTCACACAGATTTTGACATACTTTCATCAAGCTGGTTCACATAAATTTCATGTTATTTGC